>JPFM01000030.1:330021-548626 GCA_000733375.1 Paramecium sexaurelia
TCTATTATTGCCAATCATACAAACACTGCTCTATTTCCAGCACTTCCTATTAATAAAATTAGTAGATGTATAACTAATCCTTTTGATAATAAGTTTGGTCTTCAACTAAGCAGTAGATCAATGAATAATCAAAATACTCCTTATCTCAAATAGAATTAAATGCTCAATAAATTGATTTAATTAGAGTTAAAAAATTAGTCTCATCCTTCTTAAAGATTAAGTTATCATTTATGATTATATTTGATGTTAATTATTTACTATTTTAAATAGATTATTTATAATTTGAATTTCATTTCTCATTCTTTCATGTTAAATAAGTGATGTTTTATTTTTGTTTCTTTTATTTAATTTTATTAGTATCAAGAATATATACACATATTATGTTTTACATGGTCTTGGTTTAATTAAAGATGAAGAATTTAAATTAAAAAATTTACAAAGAATCCTTTTGCGTTTAAATTCTTATTTAAAAATTATCTTTGATTTTTATATAAAGAGATATTATTTGATAATTTAATATTATATTAAAATCAATAAAAATGTTAAATTACGATCAGGATTAAATGGGAAGATTATTATGTAATATGAATTTTTATTTGATAGGAAACTAATAAATAATATTTAATAAATTTTATGATATCAAAAGATAATTTTACTTGTCCTATATGTTTGGGAGTGTTTGTAGATCCTTGCAAATTATAATGTTTACATATCTTTTGCTTATCTTGTTTACTTGATTTAGTTGATTTTAATTTCATTTAATACAAATGTCCAATGTGTAGGTGCGAATTTATGAATAATAGTGGACCTTTTTAAATAGATTAAGAAACATAAACGATTGTTAAAAACTATTTCAAAGAAGAATTTGAAAAAAGATAATAAGATATAGTTAAGAATTAACAAAAAAAATAAAATGAAATGAGAATTAAAATAAACTATGGCAATACTTATGAGTATTTAGAAGAAGAGAAAACTAACAAACATTTGTGGTCTATCTTTATAGATCTTGATTACACTAATATATATGATTAAGCTAACTTAAATCAAATAAAATTACTAGATTTAATTGAAAGTGTGACTTTCTAATTAGATGAGACTTTTTATCCAGATGTTATAGTGGTAAGAAATCCTCCATTCAAATTAACTAGAAAGGGATGGGATGTATTTAGTATCCCAATAAAGATCTAATTTAAAAAACAATATAAGCTAGATCCTATTGAAGTAGAACATCATCTTGTTTTCTAATAAAATGGAATTCTTAAAACTTAAATTTGTAAAATAAATGCAAATAATGTTAAAAAATATTTAGATATGTAAAACTAATAAAAAAGAATTATAAATCAACCAAAATAAATTTGGAAAATATGATTGAAATCATATTTAATCTATATTTATACTATTCATTGCTATTATCATAATAATCAAAGTTTCTTTTCAAGAAAAGGCTTTTTTTTATAATTTCTATTTTTACTATTCTTTAAATTCTTTTATTTTTTTATCAAAAATACTTAATTATCTCATTTATTTTTCCTTATCTTCATCATCCTCTAGTTTTTATTAATATTATTAATTGAAGTTATAAGTGTAATCTTATTAAAATTCTGCTATTTTATTGCCTTGAGATTTTTCAAAATTGACTTGAATACCTTTGTCCTCTGTTAATTATTTATGAGAAATTCTTTTCTTTTGTGAACTGTTATTTTTTTTCGTTACACTCTTGGCTTTAGTTTAAATGCGATCATTAGATCTGTTACTCCTAAAACAACTTTAATCAACTTTTTAGCCATCATAACTTCGAGTTGAATATTGGGCAGGTACATTTAATATAGATTATTCTTTTTAATTTTCTCTGATGCCTGGTAATGACAATGGTTTTGTGTCTGAATGAATACCTTATATTAATGATTTATTTTGAGCCAATAAATGTTAGTAAGACTCAAATATTCCTTATTTCTTCTTAAAACCCTTAGTCTTATATTCATTCAAATATCTTGGGATATAGATATCCTTTTATTTAATTATGTATTCAGGTCTTTCAACAGAATCAATGGTTTAAATTAATGGATTATAGATTTGTAGAGGAGGTAATTTTTTTGTTATGTAATATGTTGGTTTATCATTTTATATTAAAGCATCTTAATGTAAAGGACTATTAAACATTCGATTGTTTGGGAGGTGACTCTAACTCTCGTATCTCATTATGTCTTTTCCTCTCTTGATTGGTTGGGAATCTCTATTTTCAAGAAATTTAAGCATTTTATAATTTTAAAATATAAATTTTCTATTTAAAGTTTGAAGTATTTGGGCAAGGTTGATAAATAATGTAATTTGGTAAAGAACATTAAAAAAATTACTTTTTTTGATTCAAATTATGTAAATAATAATATCATGAATTGAATTATTGAAAAGAGAATTTGATTGATATAAGAAACATTTATCTGTAGAAGTATAGAAAGATTATCATTAAGATAAATGAAAAACATAAGAAGGACAGATTTGAAGAGGGTATTTGAGGAGAGTTGATCTATAAAACCACCTTTAAGTGATTGGATAATGCTTTGATTGTTGCTACAAAAATATTAAGGTTTGATTTGGAATGGAATTTGAAAGAAAATTTACAAAAATATTATAAAAGAAAAATTTGGAAGACTTTTTAAAGATGCACCTTCAAGTATTTGAAATAGATTCGAGATTAAAATTACCATAAATCAGATCTAAATGATTGCTTATTTTAGATGATTATTAAACTGAAGATGAAATATGGCATTAATTAGTGGAGTAGTAGAAAGAAAGACTTTAGATAAGTTTTGGGTTTGCAGAAATTGTTTTATAAGGTTGTAAGTGTAGAAGGCATTTCAAAAATACATACTTAAGGTTAGGGTTTGGTTTCTATTGTAAAATAAGTAGAAATATTAAATTGATTTTAGATATTGCGATGGGGATTCTTATAAAATAATCAAAATTAAGAAAATTATAAATGGAAATTAAAGGTTAAGTAGTTAAATAATATATTTTATTAATATTAAATGAATTTATGAATGAAAAATCAAAGTTGCAAGTCTTGATAAATAATGGATGGAATTCAACTTAAAATATAATTACATGGATTTCAAAATAATTGAAGTTGTGTGATATTCTCTAAGTTAATATTATAAAATTTATTTTTTTATAATTTCATTTATTTTATAATGTAATATCATTTTCCTTAGGAGTCTTCGGTTTATTAAGATTGTAGAAAAACTTAAAGTGCAAATAAATGTAGAATTGTGGAATCTCAGAACAAATTGTACTAAAACTTTACTCATAAAAATTCAAGTTAACCTAAAGTTGTTAATCTGTTTAGAAGTTTTTGTTTAAAATATTTTCATAGATCACCCAAATAAATCTAATAAATATTTGCAAACTTCAATAGATGTTCATGATATTAACTAATCTAAAAAATCTGATCCTTACCATTAAAGAATTAAAACGGAGATTGATAAACCTAATGACTTTAATAAACGATATTTTCCTAATGAAATTAATCTATTTTTAAGTATAATTTGAGGTTGATATGACAGATAAAGTTGAGATACAAAAGAACAAGTTGAATGCGTTAAATAAGATTGCAGTTTATAAAGGCAATCGATAGAAAGCATTTAAAGTTAATTAAGGAAGGTTTCTTTCCTATAATATATATAGTTAATAGAGAAACATACGATTGTGACCATTGCAAACAATCCAGTTAACCAGATTTAGAAAATTAAATTCTGAAAAAGAACAACAACTATTTAAGTATAAATTATATTTATTTGATAGGAAATAATAATAATGGATAATCAACACCAAATAATTTTGAAGAGAACCATTAATATAATTATTTCTAATAAAAAATAGATTTTAGAAACAGAAGAAGCAATTATATAAAATCAGATGATGTAACTCCATTAAGAAGATCTATATATTAATAAATTCGAGATTTTAGTGATACAAAATTAGAGTATACATTTCTTAGAAATAATATAGTTAATTAAACGTAACAAAAGAAGAGGATATTATGTAATTTTCATTTGGATTACAATACAATAAATTGAAAGCTATCAAAAGATTTCCTAAAGACATATTTTATGGAGATGTTCGCAAAGCTAAGAGAAATTTACAAATGTCATGATAATATAGCTAATATAATTATATACAATTAGAATTATAAAATAAAACTTAGATGAATATATTTTTAGTTCAAATTTTGCTTTAATTTAATGTAATAGCCAGATATAGAGCTGATGAATCTAGAGAAGCCAAAAATGTCAATAGCTTCTGCATTGCTATCGAAGAAATCTGCCAAAAAAAATTAAAGAAAATCTAGATTCTCAAGATTCTCTAGAATTAGTAAGTTATCAGTTCATGACTTGAAAACTGGTTTATTCTATATCAGAGAGAGTTGGAGGAGTGGGATGGCAACAACATTTTTAACAATGCCGTTTGCAATGAATGCAGGGAATAATTCAGGTCTAAATGCTAGCGCTGGACTAACATCAGCATTTATTGGAAGTTTTGTAAATGGATTATTTAGTGGAAGTAACCATTCAATTTATGTACCAAATTAAATGGCAGCTCTTTTTAATTATAATATTATATAGTAATACGGAGAGGAAGCCGTGCCTTGGGTTACATTAATGATAGGTATTATAATATACATTTGTGGTTTGTTTAAATGGCATCATTTAATTGAATTCATGCCAAGCTATGTAATAGAAGGATATTTTTGGGGTTTAGGATTTTTAATAATAAACAACTATATAGATTATGGGTTTGGTCTAAGTGATTTATAATCTAATAGAGGAGTTTAGTTATATGAAGATCGTTTTGAGATGTATAAAAGTTACTTTTAGAGAGGGGATCTTAATCATTTATATGCAACAATAGGTGTTTTTCTATTTTTATATATTGGGAATAAAATACATAAGCCTTTTCCTTGGGTTTTAGTTAGTACATTTGTTGGTATATTTATTGGATAATTATTTCCAAATGAAAGATGTTTGAGAAGTGTTTATGGTGATGTTTCTTTAACATTTAATTGGATTGAAACCTATGGCGATGTATTTCAGGTAGATTTCAATGTTTTATATAAATTATTCTAAGAAGCTGTACCTATGGCATTATACATTATGACTTAGAATTTAATTTGTGCCAAAGGAGCAGAAATAATGATAAATGTAAAATGTGATTATGATTAAGAAATAGAATGTGTTTCGGTTTGCAATATATTATCAGGGTTACTTGGAGGAATTCCATGTAATGCTTAATAGAGACTATATGTTTTAAATATAAAGGTTAAAGAAGTGAATAGATGGTCATCAATCTTGAATTCATTTTCTATTCTAATATTTTATGGAGTCTTAGGTAAGTATTTTATGGAAATACCACTCTTTATAATTGGAGGATAAGTTTTATATTCAGGTTATTAATGTCCAACTTGGAGTTTTTATGATAGAGTTCTGGCAACAAGGAGGTATCTAACCATTTTCAAAGTTATTGCCCTAGCTACATTATCTGTTTATTATGGTCCTATACCAGCTTCATTAATTGGAAGTCTATACGCATTATTGAAATTTGCAGAGACTATGAGTGCAGCAGCCAGTGAAATAGTATTAAAATAAGGACATTAGAGTGTTAAGTTAAGACATTCAATGACTAGATAATAAGATGGGGAAGATGAATAAAGAGTCCAAGTAGACGTAGAAGATGATTTATTAGATAATATTGATGCCGAGTATATCATCTATAGATTTAATGGATCTTTGAATTATATTAATGCAAAAGTAAACTCATTATAATAATGAAAGAATCATGTAGAATAGATAAAAAGATTGCCCGAAATTGATACAATTGTTTTTAGTTTTAGATACGTAAGTGTTTTTGATGAATAGGCACTAGATCGTCTTGGAGTAATCATGGATAATTTGATAAGTAATGGTTTTGTTGATTTTTTAGAGAGTGGAAGAGAACTATATTTCACTGGCTTGCATTAGTAAATGATTGACCAAATGAAATTTAATTAATTTTTTAAAGACTTTATTGAAATTAAGTCCCAAAATCTGAAATTCTTAGGAAAATGATGTATTTTTTTAATAAATTACCATATTATGCAATCATGATTTATAATATGCAATATAATATATATAAATAGGGCAACACATTTATTACTTTTGTGACATCATTAAATTTAATACATGAGATTGTTATTATCTTTGTTAGTTCTTGTTGTACTAATCAATTGTAAAACGAAAGATGAATGGAAGAGTAGATCAGTTTATCAATTACTTACAGACAGATTTGCTACAAGCTAAGGCAAATCAACTTCATGTAATTTAGGCAATTACTGTGGTGGGGACTATAAAGGAATGATTCAATAACTTGATTATATTTAAAGTAAATATAATAATATTTTTGAGATTTGGGATTTGACGCTATTTGGATAACACCCGTTGTTGATAATTATAATGGTGGATATCATGGATATTGGGCCAGGAATATGTATGATGTCAATCATAATTTTGGTTCTGCTGATGATTTGAAGGCTCTAGTTAATGCTTGTCATGCTAGAGATATTTGGGTTATGGTTGACGTAGTTGCTAATCATGTATTTTATTTTATCCTATTATTTAGATGGGAAATACAAATCTAGATTTCTCTTAAAATTATCCATTTAATTAATCATCTCATTATCATGACTGGTGTGATATTACAGATAATGATTTCAACTCTCATAATCTTTATAATATTGAAAGATGTAGATTAGCAGGCCTGGCTGATCTTAATTAAGATAATTAATTTGTTACAGAACAATTAATATAATGGATTAGATGGCTTGTTTAAGAATTTAGTTTTGATGGTATCAGAATTGATACTCTTATGATGGTTAAAACTGATTTTTGGTATAAATTCTCAAGTGCTGCTGGTGTATATACAGTTGGAGAAGTTTTTGATGGTGATATGAATTTTTTAAAACAATTTGTTGGTCCTGTTGATGCTCTCTTAAATTATCCTCTCTTTTACACTGCTAGAGATGTATTCCTTCATTGGAGAGACATGAATACATTTGAAAATTATTATAATAGTTTAATCAATTCTTGGGGAAAGTAAAATATCCAATATGCCGGTAATTTTAATGACAATCACGATAATGCAAGATTCTTAAATGATTAAATTTAAGGTTACATTCCAGATGAAGTCTTTTTAAGTGATAAGCCTCATTTGACTTTCTCTGCAATTAAAAAGCTCTAATTTAAAGCTATAACAGCATTTTGTTTGACTTCAGTAGGAATTCCTATGATTTACTATGGTAGTGAACAACTTTACGCTGGTGGAAATGATCCTCAAAATAGAGAAGTTCTATGGGGTAACTTAGATTAGTAATTTATTCAACTTATATTAATAGACAATCTGAAATGTATAAATTTATCCAAGCAATCAATAATGCTCGTAAGGCAACAAATGCAGGAAATTAAGATTAAATTTAAAGATATTCTGATTCTGAAATTTATGCATTCACTAGAGGTACATTATTTGCTGCATTCTCCAGTAAATACGACAGATAAGTTATCAAAACTATCACTTATCATCCATATGCTGAAGGTAAAATTTAAAACAATTCAAACTTTTAGGTACCACTTTATGCAATATTTTCTATCCAACAACTGATTGTATTAAAGTTGCCAGTGGTAAATTTACCTTATATTTAAATTATGGAGAAGTTAAGATCTTTATTCCAAAATGATTTTGATATATCATAAATAAAATATAAATATTACCTAAGTTTTAGTGAAATAAATTATTAATAATTTTATTGTTAAAATAGATGGACATTCCCATTAAACTAAGTTAATTAAAATCTTCTTCAGAGTAAAAAGAAATGATTGATAAACTGTTAAAGATTCCTAATCAACAAATATAAAAAGTGCAATAGAGATCTTCATCTAAATCTGATTTAATTAATGAATTGCGCCAAGAAAATTACGATTTAAAAAATAGTGTCAATGAACTAAAATAGAGAATTTTAGAGTTAGAATAATAATTATATAATTAAAAAAATACTTAAATTGAGGAAGAGAATCAAGACTAATTATCAGTTGAAAAATTGTAGAATGAATTTTAAGAAGAAATGACAGAAGAAGAGAAATCAATTCATTTAGCATTTATGTTACAATAACAAGAAGAAATGGAATTTTAAAATCGTTTGACATAGTATTTATTTATACATAATTCAATTTTAGAATGTAAAATAATGTAGATCTTGATTAAATGAGTTATGAATAATTACAAGAATTATAAGAAAAAATGGGATTTGTTAGTAGAGGGTTGCTTGAAAATTAGATAAAAACACTTTTATAATAATGTAAAATATAGAATCAAATTAATGATTGGTAATTTAATAATTTTGATTTTAGTTGTACAATTTGTTTAGAAGATAGTGGAACTGCAGTTGAAATTTAATTAGAATGTACTCATGTGTTCCATTAAGAATGTATTTCTGAATGGCTATCAAGAGAAAAACATTGTCCAGTATGTAAGAGAGACATAAATCTTAATAAATACAAGTGATTTATTTTTGCTTATTTACTGTGAAATAATTATTATAAAATATTATATGTATTAAATAAAATTTGTAAATAGAATAATATATTTAATACAAAATATAAGAATTCATAAGCTGTTGTTCTAAAATGTTGAGATTTTGAGATTAAGTAAATAATTTATTTTTTTTATGTAAGAAATTAGAATTAGATCTCTTCTTTTTAAATATTTGATAGAGGTTGAAAAGCGAGAGAAAAGAATGTTTAGATATATGAATAAATAATATATAATAATATATTATTCACAAAAAACGAATAATGTAGGATAGAGATGACCTGTAAGGATCCGAGTCAGAAATAGGTAGAAAATAAGATGAGAAGTTGTTTAAATGTATACGCATATTCATAGCTTTGTCTATTTATATAATTTTACAATTGATAGCAATTCAAATCGAATATTAAATAAAATGGATTATTATTGGATTTCTATTTTTCTTTTGTGATTCTATCATTTGGATCTTGAGTAGTAAATGGCTATGTATTAAATAAATATTTTACTAGATTAATAGCAATATCCAAGAATTGCCAAAGTATTTTTAGGGATTGCTTAAAATTCTACCCTGGGATTATTGCCTATTTTTATAATCCTGCTTTGTTTATAACTTGATGGAATTATAAACTAGAATCCCATTCTTATTGTTTTACCCTTATTTGTTTGGAAAATATTAATATTGTCCTTCCTGATTTTTATCATACCAGGATTATGTGATGATAATTATGGTTCCAAAAAATGGGTAGTAGTTATTATAATCTATTATGTTTCAGTCATTTATACTGAAATTACAGCATTAATTTAGTTACAATAACATTGTAATTGGTTTTGGGTTACTTCATTATTATTGTTTGCCATATTCTATAATATTGTCACACTCATTACAGATTTTACATCTTCTATAATATGGCCATGCATTATTTTAGTATGTTTCATTTATTGTTTAACACAATTAACAATTATTTTAAATGATATAACAAATGATTAATAACCATCAAAGTCTATCTAATATCAAGCAATAATACCAATCCTAACAATTAGTCTAATTAATTTAATCAAATAAATAGTTGTATGAATTAATTACATTAGTATTATATAATATTATAATTTTAAATCTTATAGAATTTTTAATAGTTGAAGTTATTCACCTCTTAATCATTCTCAATATAATTCTATAATTTAATTTTTAAATATGTTTCAAAATATCCATTACTTAGTTTAATCATTAAATACCAAAATAGAGCAGGAAATCTTGTATAAATTTTCGTATAATTTTATTACCTTAAAATTTATTTTATTAGGTTAATCATAATATTTCTGTTTTTTTTAATTTCTAAATGATTATAAGATATTTATATAAAAAAACTAAACTTAAAATTTTAGTATTTTGTTACATCATCAAATTTAGATACCAAATAATATTCATTAGAGCTTTGAATATTGCTTAACATATAAAAGGATGCATTTTAATCATAAATTCAATTTTGAACATAAAGACTGTTTTCTTTACCTACATCAAAGTTAGGAATAAATTTTCTTCTTTAAGGATATAATAAAAATCACCATTTCTTCATATGATCATTAATTGTACAAAATATCTGATTTTTTATATGTGGATTAAATTTATTGAAAAGATTTTTCATTTAAAATTTCCAAGAATGAGCAGATTAAATTTATTATCTTCCTAATATTAAAAAAGAAATTTGTTTAATTTTAAATTGAATAACTTAATTAAATTAATTTTATAATTTTCTTCAATGTCTTTAATAAAAAGGGAAACAACAAGTAATCATTTAAGTTCGGCTGTCAATATTTTCAAATCAATTGAATAGGAAGTATCAAGAAAAAGACCTGGCTCAGGATAGCCAATTTAAACCAAGAAATCGCCTTTACCAAGTAGAAAAGCTGTAGTTTCAGGAAATAAAAGATAGTTTGTTTAAGAACCTGAACATCATTAGAAATAAAGACAATCAAGCATTAATTCATAAAAAACATCATCAAAATAATAGTTACCTATAATCGTAAGTCAATTTCATTTATTTAATATAGAAAAGTCCATCCTAATAATAGAAACCTCCAATATAGATTGATAAAAAACTAATTATGATGAAATAAGAATAAACAATAACTTCAGCAAGAAGTACTTTAACTGGTGAAAAATCGAAAAGGGATAATAGTAGTTAGAATTTATCGACTGCGGATACAAATATAAAATAATTTAATTGGGTTGACGAGTAATTGTCTTCTTAAAGGGATTCATCTTAAAATGTATCTAATTCAATATAGCAAGAAAAAAAGATTAGAATCTAAAGAGAAGTAGAAACCTTTTTAGTAGTAATAATAATAATAATAATAATAATGCAAATTACAAAATAATATCAATAATAATAATCATCATTAAGCAAGGTGCTGTATAGATTTCACAATGACTTCTGGAAAAAATGATTTATCTGCGGCTTTAGCTTCAATAAAAATGGAAATTAAATAAATTGCAGAATAGGCTCATCAAAATGGAGTTATATTAAATATGAGTGGTAAATAAAATAAATTTATTTTAGAAATAAAAGAGATGGCTGATGATGGATGTTCTTCAATTGGGTAGAGCACAATTTATCAATTTAAAAAATGAGATTAATTTACTCAGATTACTAAATTGATTAAGAATTTAATAGTAAATAAATATTATATATAAAAATTGTTATGGGTGGTTGTGGATCACGAGAAAAAGAGTTAAGAGAAAAGGTAGGATTCTCTTAAAGTGATTATGATTACGCACTTAAAAAATTTAGTAAGATGACTAAACAAAAACCAGGGTAATTATAATTTTTATAATAGGAAAACAGATGAATATTTTAGTTTTGAAGGGTTTAAACAATATTTTACAGAGAATCCTGTGTTAGCATAAAAGCTCTATATTTTTATGAGAAACTATGGTGGTTAAAATTATGTAGATACTCACACATTTCTCACAGTTGGTATATTTTATACAGAAATTATAGTTGACCTATTTACAAGAGTTTCAATGAAGTTATAAAACTAATTGAAGAACTTAGATATATAAACATTATTCACATTAGTATCTTTATCAAGTCCTGATATAATGTAAAGGGATTCATTTAATTTAAATAATGTTTACAAATTAAGCGTGAGCTACTCAAATGCAGTAAAATTATTTAAAGTAAACAATATAATCAATTTCAAGGAACTAATAAATATGTAGAGCGATAAAGGAGATATTTTATGTCACGATGATGATCAAGCACCAATTTTAATTATAAACAATATTTTCGAAAGTAAAAATTTAATTTAATATCAGATCATTCATTATTGAATTACAAAGCATTTAATGATAAAATTAAATCAGAAACTCCTCTTATATCTAAAATTGTGAAAAATTATATAGCAGGAAAATTTATTAATAAAACATTAAGAAATTAATTGCCTAAGTTAGACCCAAGCGAACTTATGAATAAATAATTAGTAGGTATCAAGATTTTAATTATATCAATCAAGCATTACTGAATTTAAGCGTTCCATGGTTTTCAAAATGTAATGCTATTAAAAGAATTTATAATTATGAAGCCGGATAATCTTATAATTTTAATATCTTAGGAAATGCTTTACTTTAAGCTAAAGGACCGAATATTATTCTATTTAGACATTCTCAAAAAGACAAAGATGGAGAAAAATAAGAAAAGTATGTTTTCGGATATTTTTCTCCATCTTAATGGAAAGTTTCCCCAGATATTTCAGGAAATAAAGGATCTTTTATATTCTCTATACACCCTAAATTCAAAATCTTTTCAACAAATGGTCAATAATAAAGTAAATTTGCTTTACTAGTACCTATCATAACAAAAAGATAAAGTTAAACACTCAATTCACCTCTTAAATAGGGCCCAAAATAACCTGGCTTAGGTATAGGAGGTAGCGGTTATGAACATCATAGAATTTGGATAGATGGAAAATAATTATAAGCAAGTAGAATTGTTGAAGAAGATAAAACATTTTAAAGTGGGTCCATATTACCAGATGAAATTCATCTATTAAATGTAATTCTATTAAAATTAAATTAATTTAGATTGATTTAATTGAAGTATGGGATCTACAATTTAGTAATCTAGTGTAAGGTACTTCTTATTTTAAAACTACTTCTCATCAAATACATTTTGGTTAAGATGAAAAAAGTATTAACTAAAATCAATTAAGAGATTTAATAATCACCTTAAATTAATAATAAGGCAGGAACGACTATGTATCATTTAAATTTATAGCTTTTAGAGAAGAGATACAAAGGAATATTAGACTAGTAACCCATTACTTCCAATAAACGAAGAAGAAGAGGAAAAATAATAGGCAAAATGATATTTATATTATATAATTATAAAATAAATTATGGATTAAAAGGTTTTATCTTAATAATTAGAATTATCAGAATTAAAATAGATCATAAAAATAGATTTTCTTTTGATAGAAGAAAAGTAATATTCTTTGCTTTAAATTCTTGTTTATTCGGATTAACAGTTTTAGTCTATTTTTGGCAATTGCTCTTGAAAGCAACTCATAAATATTTAGAATAAGAACATAATTGTCAGATTAAAATTTATCAAACAGATAATAAGCAAGAAAATTAGAAACCAAATTGATTCCATAAAAAATTGCTCAATTATGTACAATTTTTGCTTCCATTATTGGTTATTACTGAATTCATCAAAAATCCTAAAATGCTTTCTCTACTTGATTACCTATTAGATTTTATGCAGTTATATGCTCTAATTCTTATTGAATTTGTTGAAACCAAAAATGAACAATAAATTTGATAGTCAAATAAGTTAATTTTGCCAACTTTCTATCTTCAATAATATTCCATTTAATTTAATGTTCATTCAAACTTTTATAGTAATATTAGTGGCTAAATCAAATCAAAAGTTTAACTTCATATTATATTAATAATAGAATTTCTTTAATTAAAATTAATTTTAGCAAAAAGTTTAATGAAACCCTTAATTAATTCAGTTATTCAACAACCTTAATGATAAAAATGATCAAGAAATTTTGCAGTCAAAGTTACCAGTTCTTAAGAGGGCTTAAGAAGGGATTAATTTTGGAGAATTGTAGAAATTCTTTATTTATTTTAATATCCAATTTATAAATCTCGAATCAAGATCCATAATTTTATTAGCCTAAAAGACAAATTTTTCCTTTCCAATTATACCAAAAAAATTAAAGATGTAGAAACAGCACGGATTTTTAGATTAGAATTATCTATTAAATGGTTGATATTTATTTGTTTAATTTTATGATCCATTCCATAAACTAGATTTTATAAATTGTATATATATATATATACAAAATATAATTTTTTTATTAAACAATAATAATAAATGTATAGAGAGATTGATATTGAGAAAATTTTTAAAAACTATCACTTACTTATGGCTGTGTTCTTTGTAATCGCTTTGTACATAACATTACTTTATTTAACACTAATCAATCCATATTCGAATGCATTTACTGAAACTATATAGATTTTATGGATTTCTTTGCAAATATTTTATATTATGATGATATGGTCGAAGATAAGATGCATAATTAGCGATCCTGGAAGAGTATATTGAATGTTATATTCAGGTACCTGTTTATTGGGGAGTTCTATTAGACGATTCAATATCAAAGAAAAAAGTATATTGCTTAAAATGTCATATTTTTAAACCAGAGCGTTGCCATCATTGTAATACGTAATTAATTATATACTATTGTAAAAGTTGTTAAAGATGTGTTTTAAATATGGATCATCATTGTCCATATCTCGGAAATTGTATAGGATATCATAATCGCAAGTTTTTTATTTTGTTTCTATTTTATATAAATTTGTCAGTACTTTTGAGTTTGAGTATCTTGAGTCTAAAAGTTTATCCTATAATTATGGATTTAATATACATAGATTGGAAAATCTTAATCGAAAATTATAAAATTATCCCTACATTTTTACTGTAAAAAATTGAAACATAATAGTTATCTATTAGTTTTTGTGTTCTAAGGAATTATATTCAGTTTCTTTAAATATCACATAGATTTAATTTCAAATAATAAAAATACATAAGAAATTTTAAACTCAAAAAGACAAAATTCAAACTCTCCTCAAATATCTTTGGACTTGTATAATGTCAAGTAAGTATTAACTTATTCTATCAGTATAAAAGAAAATTGGTTCCAGGTATTGGGAACTAATCCTTGGCTATGGGCTTTACCTATGTTTGGAGAAAGCGGAAGACCAAAAGGGAATGGACTAAAATGGAAATTTAATAATCTTGAATTAACAATGACTGAATAGATTATTACGCATAGAACCTAAACAAACTAAAATTAAATTAGTGATATGATTTAACAGGAATAAAGAGTTTGAAGATAATTAATGTAATTTGTCTTTAAATTTTAATAAAATTGCTATATACGATTCTTTTCTCGTGTTAAAATAGATCTTGTATTTTCTAATAATTAATTCTTTCTGGAAATTGATATTTGATGTAAATAATATCCATTCATTTAGCTCTCCTACTATCATGTTAAATCCCTTAAAATACACAATTTTTATTATCTTTGCCAATAATTTTTCTTAAATTATAAAAAATAATTAGCAAAAATGCATCACTTTATACATTAGAAAAAATAAAAATCTAGTTATGTATTCAATTAGAGGATAAGCAATAAATGAAGCAGAAATTAATGAAAATAAGGCTTATTCAACCGCTCAAATGTATGAAAAAAATAATATTCAATAAAGATAAAACCTTAGATAGAATAATCAAAAACTTTTAGAATAATTGAAACCAAAACCAGAAATAATGTATGTCATTTTTTTAGACTTCAGTAAAAATTTATTTTCCAACCTACCGCAACTATTATATGAAAAGTTAGATTAGAAAAGCTTAAATAGAAAGGTCAATATCATTTGCTATATTTCCCAAAAGATGAAATTATACTTAGAATTTAATAGGGTACCTGTAGTTGCGAACTTATTTAAGTAAGTGTAAAAAAATGATTTTAACGAGGTAAGTTGAATTGTATTTTTTTCTTATCGCTACAATAACTGTTATTAAATTTGATCTTAATATCTAAATTTATTGTTTGTATTTAATAATTATGAAGTTTTGTCCATTGTGAAAAATTTTTAATTTGTATCAATCACAACCTAATTAGAAAAACATATTAAATTTATACATAATTATAACTTAATTTCAAATTAAATAAGGTACAGTGTATGGTAAACTTGTGTATAAAACTGAGGAGAAAGTTTGAATAGTTATTTGCAATTAATAGCTAAAGAAATAAATTTATTTAAAAAGAACCAAATATTTAATATAACTTGACTTTAATATAAAGAAGAGCTAATTTGTTCGTTTTATTAGACATTAAATATTTTTACTGATAATTGAACATCTAATATAGATAAATCTTATATTGAATATGATTAAAATATAAATGGTTCCGTTGTGAATAGGTTGATTATTTTAAGCCTGCGAGTAGCTGTATGTTTGTGAGGATTTAAATTGGCTGAAAATATTTAATTAATTCATTTATAATAATTATTTCTAAATTATCAAATAAATAAATATCATTTTGAATATAAATCCATAATATTGATGGGTCCATTTGATTGAATTGGCTTTTATAAATTTTATTATTATTAAAAATGCAATTATTGTAATTATTAAGTTTAATATTATTGTTATTAATAATTTTATTGTTAATTATAAAATCCATTATTATATTATTATTATCCCATATTGGATAAATAAGCATAATTTGAATTTTTATTTGGTATAACTTATTAGGATTGTTATGTTTATTAAGATTCTGATCTATATAGTGTAAGAATGTCTAGAGAAGGTAATGAATGAATAGGTTAATTTGTATTTGGAGTTGATTGTATAAATTCTGTAAAATCCTTATCAGGTGACAAAGATCTTGTTGTACCTTATTGAGTATTTTTTCCTTATGTGTCTTCTGGTTGTATTACTTGTTTATTTTTGATTCCGAAGAAATCATCATTCAAATCAATCAAATCACCTAATTTAACTTTGGATTCCTCTATTTTTGTTTCTTGCTAATTGAAATAAAAAGGTTTGACAGTTCTAAATTAAATAGAGATTATAAAATACGCTTTGGTTAGAATATATTGTTATTTAGGATCAGGACAAGATATTTAAGGTATAAATCTCTTCTTTACATACTTCTCTTATACAAATCTGATTAATGAATCTAGACCAGAATTTATTGTCGGTTTGCTATTATATAATATTATTAATCATTTACACATAATCTTTTGGCATTTTATTCTCCCAATAAGAATTTGCAGTACCATTACCTATAGATTCCATGATATCAATATTTTCTTAATACCATCCATCAATATTGGTCGATCTAACTCTTGTAACACTTGGCCCTAATGTTCTATGAGCACCTAAATAATATAACAAAAAGTTAATACCTGCACAATCCATACAAATGAAAACTCCATAATCTAAACTTACCCATCTTGGTCCTTTTGTTGCACAATCAGCACAATTTAAATTTTCAGGTCTTTTTAAAATTAAAGCAAATATTTTTTCTTATGCTTTTGATGGTACGTATTACTTATTCATTTTATTTGAAATTATAAGTTCTAAAAATATTTAATGATTTTTTTGAGCTTTAATATCTGAATATTAATGATCCAACTAATGTCTAAATTATTATAATATATCTCTAACTTTAAAATTATTGAATTTTATGATACCATACAAATAAAATGATAATTAGATAATGAAAAAAATTAACAATTCAAAAATGAAATACTTTAACTTATAACGATGATTCGATTTTATACTTTTTATTGGCTATATTACTTTGACTCTATTTCTAAAGAGTAGATATAATAAAAAAACTAGGTTATCTTGGCTAAAAGTTTATTTATTTAGTGTATAAGATTTTATATGTAATCCCAACTCATCTCCTTAACTTAGTTGTTAAGGAGTTTTAGAAACTCATTCATTTTATATCTGGTTTGTTTAAGATTTACAAAAAAAATATAGAGAGTGAATATTTTTGTTTTTGAAGCAAGTTTAGAAAACAAATAAAACAATAAAAGAAGGAATCAAATAATAAAATTTGAATAATAATGATATAATAGAGTCAGTATGAATTGGAATGAGAATATCCAGATAGATTTCTTTTCCTATACATCGAAAAATAATTAGATTCCCAATTTCAATATATTATTAAATAGATATAGAGATCTTGTTCTGAAGCAATTTTAAATAAAATTTAAAACTAAAAAAATCTAAGAATTTTATAATTATGGATATTATAATTTTTTGACTACTTTCACCAGAATGTATATTCTAACTGCATAATAATATATAAAAAGTTTTTATAAATAGAATGTTGAGGGTTGTACATATAAAAGATATATATTTATATTTATAAAATTAGAAAGATCATTACATTTTTACAATTAGTAATAATATAATGATATATCATATCAAGATAGGATAATCTTAATAAGAAGATATTCCAAATAATTTAAGTTGATTAAGAAGATTAAATTTAGTAATATATTATATTTAATTAGTTATTCAATCAATATAAGAATTAAAATTCTTAAATTTTTTATATTAATTTAATTAAGAGATTTTTATTCCGAAATAGTTGAATACTTCATTTAAAAGTTAACAACTTTATTATGTAACTTTCATTTCAATAGAATCTTCAATATATTAAACAAGGGTAATAATATTATCAACTTATATAAATAATCCCTCTATATTATTTTATTATAAAATACCTTCAAGAATATTTTAGAGTTAAGTAAAAATATATTATATTGTTGGATCAACTGATTCAAATTATTAAATTAGATCGTGATACCATGTCTTTTATTCTTTATTTTTAAAAAAGAAATTCTAGCGAGCTTATTCAGCAACCTTTCTTAAATAATAAATTTTGTCTTATCTTTAATTTTGATTTATTGTTAAAGCCCTCGATCTTATGCTGGAAGTTAATGGTCGATCTTTATGCAATGTCGAAACTAATTTAGTAAATTTATCATTGAATTTCATTCTAGTTGTATAGAAATCTGCATTTAATTAAAATTTTACCTTAACATTACTTCACTAATTTAATTTCGTTGCTATTAATTTTTTCAATAAATTATTAATTATATTTTTATTTTATAACTTTTCGATTTTAGTAAGCTACTTAACCTTATTATTTTGATTATTATAGTTGAGGGAATTCTAATTTAGAAAATATATCATCATCTTCACTAGTTGTTACATCATTAATTTTTTAAGATATTCTATCCACAAAAGATTGCGGTGATGCATTTCTTATACTTTATTTTCTAGAATAGTTATCATTGATATTTGAATTTTAACATGTCTCTTTTGAGTCATCTTTTTTTAGTCTAACTGATGGAGTATAAGGTTTTAATAATTATCCATCGATCATTTAAATAATATACTCTCTATGTTATTTACTCGTATTTAATTTATTCATTTCAAAACTTTAATGTAATTTTTAAATAGAACCTTAATTGGTTCTTGCTTTAAAGACCTCTCTCTAAGATTCCTTTATATCTTACTTATATTATGCTTTATCAACTCTGTTTATTCTTTATTTTTCTCTTAATTAATTAATTAAATTGAATTACTTTTAATATTCATATAAACAGCTATCAACTTCACTTTGTTGTTAATTAGATTCTTCCTTTCTTGGAGAAGATTTAGTAGAATTTATTTAACTAATGTTGGATTTTGACTTATTTTTAAGTTTTCTTTTAATTTCATTAAGAGAAGATAAATTAAATTGATTCATTTCTTATAATTTTGGAACAGTATAATTAAAATTGTCAATTCTAGTCCTTTTTATTGTTAATTTATTACATATTTTAGAATTCATCAAATTGAATTTTACTTTTTCTATTTTAATCAAGCATCAATTTTTTTCTAAGATCTTAAATCAAATTTTAATATTTAAAGATTCGATCAGAATTTAGATTATCTAGCTCTTTAGATAATTTCAATTTAAGATCATAAAATGCTGTTAGAACTTAATCTAACACTTTTAAAGGAATTTGCTTCCATTCTAAATTGGATGATTAAGTTTTATTCAAAAGTATTTCCTTTTTATTAACTTATTTTTTCCATTCATTGATGGTTTTTTAATTTTATTCAAATTCAATTTATTTGATATTCTTTTATTTCTCTTTCCTATCATAAGTATTATTGTCTACTTAGTCAATAGATGTATCAAAATTATTTAACAGTTACAAAAGTTAATTTAAATCCATTTATTATTATTTATTTAAACCGTGTTTATTATTCTATACAAAACTCACCAATTGTTTAAGATATTATAATTCTAATTTTATTTATAATCGACATTCATCTAATTTTTATAATAAAATCCATTTTGTTGTTGTCTCTTTCTTAATCACTTTATATACTTATTAACAATCCTATAAATCATATAATCTTAAATCTCTAGCATCAAAATTTTCAACTTAAACTTTATCTATCCTATTCGCATCCTATTGATTATTTTCTTATTAATATTCATTTCTCAATCTTGAAACGATCTTATAAGTTTAAGGTTTGATACCACTCATAGTAACTGAAATATTAAAAAATTTATTATTAATTTATATTAAATGGATTCCTAGAAATTTGTTTCTCCATATGCAAAATTGTATTCAATTTCATTTAAATATAGATGGGAAAATAAAGAATGGAGAGAAACCCTTATAAAAGAAATCAAGTCAAATAATCCAGATGCAAAAATCACTAACAAGGCTATAATTGAACAATATTTTAAAAGATATATGATGATTTAGCCATCGGATAAAACTAATATTATTGTTAATCATCCTGGTTTATTATAAGTATAATACATAATTTAAAAGGTTGACAAAGAAATAATTGATAAAACTACAAATGATGTAATGTTGAGTTTAGTTAATGCAACTGCAGGATGCACTGTTGCCTCCTTATTTTTTTATAAATTGCTCTTAAGTAAAAGAAGAACATTCTATGACTTCTATAGAAAGGGACGTTTATCATTTGTGAAAAAGCCTATATCAATATTTTTATTATTCACAACTTGGGGAGGTGTATTAGCATATGGATACAAGTAAACAATCCCATATGAATTATACAAATAAGGAATGTATAAAAGATATTTGATTGAGTATGAAAAAGTATATTTATGAGAATGTGTAATTAATTAATTTTATGATTCCTTTAATTAATATAACTTTTCAAGATATAAATTATAAAATCTGCATAGATATTCTCATAAAGTTAACATAAAGTTGTATATAAGCATAATAAATATGGTTTCTTTTAATTATCTTTTCAATAAAAATAGATGAAAATTTATAAAAGAACTTTTTTATTTAATTAAAATTATTTAGAATTGATAATAATCATTGTAATTAAATTATATCATTAATTGAGATAGGATAGTAAATTGATCAGTTCTCAATATTTAGGCATCTCTTTTAATATTCTTTTAAGGCTAACCAATAATTGAAATTATATTAGATAGAATAGAGACTCGTAAACACGCAATATTTGTTGATAAATAACTTGGTGCTTTAAGATTATCAGTTTATACTGTAATTATAATTATAATATAAGGGAGATGATGATATTTCAGGTGTTGTTGAAGTTAAGATGAATAAATAGAAGAAAATCGAACATTTAGGTATAAGAATAGAATTGGTTGGAAGGATAGGTAATAGTAAAATTGAATGATAAAGAAATAATTAATGATTAATAACAGAGTTCAGATTTTATGTCAATCTCAAGAGAATTAGAACCTCAAGGAATCTTACTCGAAGATAAAGCATATAAATTTCAATTTTAAAAGTTCGAAAAACTAAATGAGAGTTATTATGGTAATGCTGTGAGGTTAAGATATTACTTGAAGATTTTTATGACTAGGAATTATGGAAAGGTATAAAAGGAAGTAGATTTTGCAATATTAATACCTTAACCAGAATTAGAAGAATAACCATATAAATCAATAAAATTAGAAGTATAGAAGAATAATAAGATTAGGTTGGCATTGAAGAATGTTTACATATTGATTTTGAGTATTTCAAAAGCAAATATCATTTATGAGATGTAGTAACAGGAAAAGTTAACTTTCATTTTGTTAAGATTAAATTAAAATACATGGAATTGGCAGTGATTAGAAAGAATACTATGGATAAGGATAATAATAGTAAACAGATAATGAGACATTAGTGAAATATGAGTTGATGGATGATTACCCTTAAAAAGGAGAATTCATTCTAATCAGATTATACTTAAATGGAGTTGATGTAACTCCATCAGTTTAAAATGTTAATGGTAAATTTAGTGTTAAATACATGCTAAATTTGATTCTAGTTGATGAAGATGATAGAAAATATTTTAAATAATAAGAAATAACAATTTATAGAAAAAAATGATTTACAATATTTCATTATAAAATAATCTATTTAAATTTATATAGTCAATTTTATTTATAATAACAATTACTTTAGTATCCTACAACATCACTTAATGATCTTATTTTATTAAATTATTCTCTTGACTCTTTATTTTACTCTAAAATTATTTAATCAATCTTTTCTGATAATCCACTATAAATTTATTCAGCTAATCCTAAAAGAAATCTTTTAGCATCTTCCAAATTAATTGCCAAATAATATTAATACATATTTTATTATTAAATAAATTATTACTATTGTTACTATTGTACCAATTGTAATTAAATATTTTTGAACTCTTATTACTCATTAGATAAAATTGCTTCATTGGCATCTATAAAGGAGGTATCTAAAACTTATTCTTATGATAATTCTGTAGGACTTTAAGAAAATCTATGATTGTGACTTTTAGTTGTCATTATTTGATCTTTGTTATTTAAGTAAAATTATTGTAAAAAATGAAATTGTTTATTAATTTTCTATAGCTTTTCTTAATATCTTAAGTTTGAAGTGATTAGAATTTAAATCTAACTCTATTAATATAAATTATTAATAATCTACTTCTAAATTATCACAACGTCTTTCAAGTTCATTATTAGCAGTTTCAAGTGTTCTATTCAAAGTCATTTCGCGTTGATAATTCTTTCTTAATTCTTCTAAGGCTTTGTCATATTGATTCAATTTTTCTATTAAATTAGTATCAGTTAGTTTTTTCATGTCTTACATTTGTTAAGTTTATCTTTTTGCATTTAATTCTTATATGATAATTGCTTAAGAAAGATTGAGTTTAGGAATTTCTTTTGTTGTTTTAGATTTTTAATTATCTAATGGGTGTTTAAAATTTTCTAATTTAATAGGTAATGGTGAAGCTAAAGGAGAGTTATCAACGGATGAAAGTGCTTCTGATTCTGATGAATTATCATTTTAATCATTTTTCATAGAATAAAGGATATTTTATTAAACTATTAATTAATTATAAAAGGCATTACATTTTATTAATTGTTAAGGTTAAGGATCCATCTATTACTATTATTATAGTATCACTTTATTGCCACGTGATATCATAGCTGCATTTTTCATTTAAATAAGATTAGTAATCAATTTCTAATTTTAAAATTATATTTTACTAGGTTTAAGCCTTGCAATTATTTTTTTTCAGCTTCTAACTTTTTATTCTTTTTAATTTATAAAATCAAGAGTTCATTCAAAATTTCAATCTTATCATGAAATTGTATATTGATTTTATTAGTATCAGTAATTTATTTATATTTAATAAGAATACCAGATGATTCATCAAATTCGAGCTTTTATAAATCTAATTTACATAATTAAGATTCAGCCTTGCTTAAATTATTTTATAATGTAGTAATTTTGCTTTAGAGAGATATAATTAATTCTTTTTCATGTCGTTAAGCTTCTTCAGTAATTTATTAGTTGATTAATACTTAATTTTATGCTTGATTTCTTTCATCTATAAGTTTCTCAATTTATGAATTCAATTTGGCATTTTCTTCTTAAAGATTCTTTAGGATCATAAGCAAAGCCTTATTTTATTCATCATTATTTTAAGGAGTCATAATTTTTAAAGCTTTTTTGTTGAGTTAAAGAAGATTGTTGAGCTCTTTGAGTTATTCTGACTATTGTTTGTTTTCTTATTTCAAATAATCAATAAGTTCTTAATGTTAATTGTTAGTAATATATTAATAAGTATTAGTGGATTTCATAATAATAATTATATTAATGATAAAGAGTGAATGATTGTATAGGCAATAAATTCAAAGATTCAACTAAGAATTGATATTTATAAAATATATGTATAATTCATATTACTTCTGCTTCTACCACAAACATGTTAAATATTGCTAAAAACACACTATATTTAGCAACTTTTTCTTTAGATGTAATTTACAATCCTTCTTCTCTGAGCATAAGTTCAAAATCCTTTTCATAAGTAATACTTCCAAATTCAATTGTTGTGATGTATTTTAAGTAAGGCTTAATTTTTTCAATAATCACAGTTTTGTAGTTCTTGTAGGGTTCCAGAGTCAATAAGAAAAAGATAGAACCTCCTTTGTTCAATCTTTATTTTGCAATTCTCAATGCTCTTATTCTGTCAGGCATAATCATAAAAGAAGAAGAGAAGATCACCGCTTCATATTATTCCTTTGAGTTTTCTAAATCATAAAAGTTTTATTCTCTTATCTCAACATTATCGTTTTATCTAAATGTTTGTCTTGCATATCTAGGATTTTTTGATTATCATATTACCTCAAATAATTAGTGTCAATGTCTATTCCTACTACTTGAATTCTTGAAGGAATCCTATTTATAATTTGTTTCATAGGGTGTCCTGTGCCTACTCCAACATCTAAAATCCTTTTTACATTTGGCATCTTTTTTTCCAATCTATCACACATCATTACGTAAGTCCATCTAATATTTTATTTCATATTTTACTTTGTGTAAAATCTGCTATACAACAAATTGTAGATGTATATAGGTAGATAACTCAAAAGACTTATCAAAAATCCAATTATTTTTGTTAACATCTCTTATTAAATTATATTTTTAAAGTTAAACAATTCATAAGTACATTTAATTGTCAAATTTATTATATTCAGATAGTCACTAATCACACGTCATTTATGCAATAATACAATTAAATTAAGATTTTATATGTTATTTTATTTATTTATTACATGTTTAAATTAGCATACTACTCTCTAAAAATTGGTATTAGATTTATTTCAAAATTCTATATAACAAAATTATTATTATTTCTATCAATTAATGAAAGGATGAGCTCAAAAAAATATTATTTACAATTTTTTTTTTCTTTTATTCTATTGTTTACATTTTCCCCCCTATTATGGCATAAGTAATAAAATATTACTATTCTCAATTCTTGTTTATAGAATAGTCTATAATAGATTTCAGTTTAAGAATTTGATTCTCACTATAATTATATTAATTCATAACAAATTTATACTTCAATGGGGGCAGCAGCATGTAAAAAAGATGAAATTGAAATTAGGAATCTTTATTAACTCTATCACAGAGTTAGTTTATAAATACTACCTAAAAAAGTTGCTGATGAATTGAATTGTATTCGCATGAAACTTATAAAAGATAAAATACCAAAAGAATGCTTACATATTTATAATATTCTGCTTAATAATGTTCGCGAAGAAAGTATTCTAGATATACTAAAACAAAAATTCTAGTAAGTTATAAATGATTATATTTCCAAACCTAATAATGATAAAATAGAGTAACATTTTATAGAAAGTTTCAGATTTTTTAATTTTGAAGATCTTAGAATTTTTTGGAGTATGGAATGTTACAAAAAGAATAATTTTATTTCTGAATTTCTTAACTTATTTTATTCTATAGATATTTACTGTTAAAAGATTAGTTAATTTTTATCAAGATTAAATGAAAAATACTATTCATTCTTTTATTCTCACTTATGGAAATAATATAAATAAAACATTGATACCTTAAGCAGCATTTATAATTTTTAATTCATAAATAATGATCTATTTTAAAAACTTCCATCTGAATTTACAATGTAATAGCTTATGTACAAAATTTGGGGAAACAACATCCTCCCAAAGATAAATAAATCTTAAATCAGCTTATTGTTGCATAATAATGAAAATTAAGATCTAAGATAATATTTTAACCACTATATTGAAATCGCAATCAATCAATAACAATTAAATTATTTAGGAAATATTGGCCTTATTAATTCAAAAGTTTTAAATAATTTTCTTGAACTCCTTATGGAAGTATTGACTGAATAATTTGATATCGGACTTGATAAAAATGTGGAAAAAATCTTTAAATATGTAAAGGAAAACTAATTTTTAAATGAATTATTACATGAACATATACTCATTCATAATGTGTATCCAAAAGTTTTTTAATATATAATAAATCTTTTAGCTTTGATTTTAAAACAACAATTCAAAATAACCAAATAATATTTAACAGAATAAATAGTTTAAGATAAAATTAAAAATGATACTCTATCAAAACTTTTATTAAACGAAAATGAAGAGAATAATACTAAACCATCAAATATATTATCATCTCAATCTAAAACAAATTACACATCTTCTTTGAAAGCAAATTACTAATCAGTCTAAAATTAGGAAGAAACAACATTTTTTAATTATGAAAATAATAAATGGGAACATTTTAATCATGAAGAAACTTCAGTCTGTTAGAATATGATTGATTCAAGTAATAAGTTAGAAGAAGAGAAGCGAAGAGTAAAGGAAAGATCAATTTAATTATTTTAGAAATTCAATTCAGAAAATTTAAAACAATAAGAGTTTACTGTTTCATACATCAACATAATGCTTAATTATACTCATAAAAATAAAAAGGAAGAAATATCAGATCTAATTCTAAAACTCTTTTTTTTTTTGATTGTTTATTTATTCTAACTACTTTAATTATTAATGAAAATTATTATTATTTTTATTTGTTATTCTGAAGTTAAAAAATGTGATCTTTAAGTTTTATATGTTTAAACCTTATTATATGATATTTAAGATTAATATAATAATGTTCAAATAAAAAACATCAAAAGTAAATTCTTAGAGGTGAATTTTTTATTGAGTTTAATCTTTTTAATTTTCTCTTTAGCCATAATATTCTGTTATCTATGCAAAATTAGATAATCAATACTCCATCTAAGAATAATTTTGGAGGAGATTACATTTATCTCTTTTAAAAAGCCATTTCTCTTTAATTTTATCAACTATTATCTTATTAATCTAATTCTATTGAACTAACAATATTAGAATTTATGATTTCAGCAATGGAATAAGACTGACAATAGACTGATATAAATGGTTTTTTTTTTTGATATAAACTATGGACACTAAAATTATGAGGAAATGAGTAATAACACTTAAGTATGTACATTTATTAATTACATTATATATTTTAATAATGTTTTCAGATAATTAAATCAGTCTCTTTAAAAGAAACTCAAAATTTTAGCCTTAATTGGCTTCAGTTGAGAATACAAAACCAATAATTGACACAACTAAATTGATTAAGTACTCTGATCCTATTCATAAGACACTGTTTGAATATTAGCAATATAAAAAAAATTATAACTAAATGAAACAATCAAAAATGAAAAAAATAATATCGAAATCAGTGGACAGAACAACGAGATAAATAATAAATAGTAATAGTTAGATGTCATCATCTGTTGATTATAAAATGAAATCAAGTGGACATAATTTAAAATATAATTAAAGTACTTAAAGCGTAATATCGGAAAATAGTATTGCCAAAAAAGGAGTTTTATATGAGGGAAATAACACTCAAGTGTATAGGATTTTGATTGAAGGACATTTCAATTATTATGCTCTTAAAATAAGCAAAGTTAACATGAATAAATGTACTAAGGAAATATATTATCTTAAATAATTAAGACACCCTAACATAATAGAACTAAAACATCATTACATAGTTTATGATAAAATTAATGTATTATATTCGAGATTATATAGGATAACAGACCAATGTTATATGAGATTATGCCTTTAATGAGTTGCAATCTGAGATCATTTCTACAATAATTTTATAAACATTAGAATGTGTAAGAGAATATTAAAATAGTTGATCCTAAATTAATAAATCAAGCAAAATAAGAGAAAAAAGCGAAACAAATCTTATTTAAATTATTCATCTATTAAATCGTTAGAGCAATATCTTACTTACATCATAAAAATATAACACACAGAGATCTTAATCCAAGAAATATATTGATAGATGTGGATTCACTTAGTGTTTAACTTTGTGATTTTAATAGTGCAAAATAATTGTTTTCTTCTATTCCATCTCCAAACTATGTTGGGGAACGTAATTATAGAGCTCCTGAATTATTATTAGGATCTAAATTATATAATTAATAAGTGGATATTTGGAGTTTGGGTTGCATAATAGCAGAATGCTTTTTAGGTAAATAATTATTTAATGGTACAAATACAGTTGAAACTATGGCAGATATTATTAGATTGCTAGGAACACCTACACTATAAGAGATGAAAAATCTTAAATCTTAAATCTTAGATCTGAAGATGCCAGAAATTCCTAAATTTCCTATGGCTAAACGATTTTAAGAAATTGAAAATGATTAATTGGTTGATTTATTGGAAAAAATCTTTGTTTATGATCCAAATTAAAGAATATCTGCATTTGAAATTTTATTGCATCCTTTCTTTTAAGAATTAAAATAGCCAAATATTAAAATTAATTCAAAATCTCTACCCAATTTATTTAATTTTACAAAAGGTATTTACATTCTCTATAAACAATAATAGAAGAATTATCTTTAAATGAATATGAGTTAAATAAGAATAGATTAATACCTAATTGGTTTACAGAAAAATAGAAGAGATTTGAATACCTAACAACTAGTATGGATGATGCTAAATTATTATTAAATAAATGATTATAATAGTTATTATTTATCATAAATATCTCACTTAAACAAATAAATATTTTCTCAAATCAAACAAACTTATCTTTATCATCATCAAATGTGAATTATTTTGCAAAATGCTTTATGATTATAAACATTATTAAGCATATAGAAATTATTGTGAATTAGTAATTATCAATATTGAGTTAAAATATATAATTGCTCTACTGACAAGTCGATTCAAATTAATTCAATAATTCTTCAATTGCTGTTATGTGTTGATCAAACAATAATTAAGCAAACTCTGTATTATTACTAATTATCCAGCCATCTATCCATGTTTAGATTTAATTAATTTATTGAAATTAATTCTTAATTTATTTATACTAATTGTAATCTCTTATAGATTATATATATTCTTATAAATTACTACATTAGCTTTTATTTGCAATTAATTTTATTACTTCATTTGTGAAATTATACTATTATTGAAATTCTATGAATTCTAGTTTTTAAGAAAATTCTTTAATATACTTTACAGGATTAGTTGAGAACAAAATGTTTTCAGTTAAATGTTTATCTACCTTATGATGAATTATAATGTAAAATGCATCAGTAAAATAATATTTTTTTAATTCATTGTATTATTCTTTCAGTTCACTATTTGATAATAGGTTTTAATATTGATAGTATATAACTATAGCTTAATTTTTAATATATGTGATTTCTGGATTTAATTTAGTTTTCCCATATGAAAATTTTGTATCATTGAAATAATTAGAAAAGTTAGAATTCAAAATATTTTTCTTGACATTTTAATCTTATAGATTAGGAATAAAATTCTGATGAGTGTTTATCAATTATCTATTCAAATAATTCGGTACTCCAATCTGTTAATGATATTTAAATTCTTACACTATTTTATTAATCTAAAATTAAAAATGTGTGGGTATATATTTATGCTTTGATCAAAGCAAAATATAATATAAATAACATATTTATGAAAATGTTTTTAAAAAATAATACATTTCAAATAGTTTCATTAAAGATTAACAAATTTGAGTTTTTTATTCTTTATTTTTGTAATTAAGGTTTAATTGTCTTTACAAACAAAATACATTAATTATGAACTCTAATTATTCTATTTTCCTTAGATGGTTACTTCTTATTTATTGAGTTAAATCGCATTTTTTAAACTTGATAGAATTCTCAACTTTCCATCTGTAATTAATACACATACATCATTAATAATGTACATTTTCCATTTCTTTATTTGATTCTATAATTTAACTATAAAATACTTCTTTTAATTCTTACAGTAAGATAGGAGTGCAATAATGATTGAAAACATGATGAAATACATCTTCTTGCTATTAATCACTCAACCTTACAATCTACTTTGATTGTAATTATTCAATAATTTATTAAATAAATTTGGAACTCAAATTATCACCATTATTAATTGTTTATATATTTTGAAAGAAACTTTTGAATGCATTTTCCTTATCATATTGATTGCTTTCAATATCCAAGATAACAAGAGCAAAAGTGAACATGTGTAGCGATTCTTCTGATTTGAATGGGAATGAATATCGTTTTGAATTTTATAAGTTGATTTCATAAAATCGTCTACTAAATTCTTTGACTAAAATATCAAGTATAAAAGGGTCATTTTCAACCTATAATTTATTGAATAAATTTTATAAGGAATCTATTAAATTGTCTGTCATATATATTTTATCGACAAACAATTTCAATATCTATTACTGTTCTTACAAATTAATATTACATATTAATCTTATGTTAACTTTATATAAAATACTTAGCTATTTAAGCTTTATTCTTTAATTCAATATCTTGAAATAACCAATTGATAATAGATTAAGGAGTTGGTTTAATCATCAAAGTTGCTATCATAAATGATAAACCAAATATTGAGGAATGGTTGAATAAATCTAAAGCTAGATTTTAAGAATTTTAATCATTTTTAAAAATTTATGTTTTATTGTAAACGTTGATAAGTTCTTTATTTTCATTTTAGAAAAGTACAAGTTGATTCAAAGAATACTTTAAATATCTTAGATAAATAAATTACCATTTCATCAAAGAATTTGGGAATAGAATTTGAATGAGAAACTAAATTACGATTAATCTTTGAAGACAATTCTAAATAACAATCCTAGATTTCTTTAAAATCATTCCCATCTGAAATATTAGATTTAAATAATGAATCTTAGTAGACAAAATTATCTTTTTCCTATAATTTACTTGGAGATATATTGGGACTATTCTTTTAGCCTTATGATCCTTTTTCTTATATACTATTACATTCTTAATTTTTTCTATTTTTTTTTAATCTGAAAATTACAATCTTTGTTATTTTAGATGCTAAAAATATTCTTCAAGTTGTCTCTAAGCAGGATCAAACTTCTTAATTTGTCTTTCACTACATAAATTCTATTGTTGAAATGTAGACTTGAATATTTCAGAAGTCATTTTATCCCTTACTAAATCTTGGGCCAAATTTCCTTCTCGATTTCTTATTTTAGGATCTGCACCTGCTTTAAGTAAAACAGAACAAACATGAGCTCTTTAATAAAATGCTGCCACATGTAATGCTTAAATTTAATTCTATAATTTCTACGAGTCCATCCTGCCATATCTGTTATGTCTATATTAGCATTATTATTTATCAGTTCTTAGACTACTTAAATTGATCCATATCTAGATGCTATGTGTCTAAAAGAATATATGCAATTTTCAATTATTTTACAATGGAGATGTTCTATCCTCATCCAAAATGTTAATGTTTATTCCGTTATTTAAGTAGAATCTAATTAATCCTAAATTTCTTCCTGAAGCTGCCTTGAAAAAGTTCTTCTCATTTTCTGTTAAATATGCTGTAGACTATTATGTAATTCGACCATAAAAAATATTTAATTATATACCTCTTGCTTTGTCAACATCAAGTGCTATTTATAGTTCATTTGGATCAAAATTATCATGATCCTAAACCATGCATCCTAGACAATTAGCAGGATTTCTTCGTTTATGTTAAATAGTGTTTCCCATTTTAGAGTAATTTTATTAATTTATATAGGTATATATAAAAAATCATTTAGTAAGTTAAGGGGGAAAATCCTACTCAAGGCTTATAGACTCAATACTATATTTTATGTTTTTTAAGTTATTTTTATTAATTTTCTATTATCTTTTTTAGTTGGACTATTTCTTGTTTTAGTTATTCTTCTGTTATTTATTACTTTTTTTAATTGATTTCATATGAATTCATGATATGTTTAGTTTTGATTAATAACTTCTTTAACTAAGATTATAATTTTTAGTTGACTGTGCATTCTTCATCTTAAAATGGATTGACAGATTTTGGCAATATTTTTTCTATAATTTTATTACTACTGTTAGATTTTTAATTTTTTTTCGATAATCTTTAATTATAGCTAGTGCTGTTTGTTAAACTGATGGTTGTTGATTAACTAGATATTTTATGAGCATGATTAACTTTTAAATCAATTTAAGTTGACTCAGTTTTACATTTACTATCATTTGTACCATCACCTTTTTGTAAACTTTTTGATTAATTTTGAAAAAATTCATGAAAACTATTTAAATTACCATAATTTAGCATTGATGGTTAACTATTTTATGTACGATGTGTAGCCATCTTTATTTTTGGAGTTCTCACCTGCACTATTAACATTTATAAATATATAGAAATTAAAATATTTATCACTATTTCTAATAAATGGTATATTTAGTGTTTAAGCTTTATGATAATGTATAAATTTAAAGTAAAATGTATAAAAGTATTAAGAAATATGTATTAAATGAATATTTATTGTTATGCTGTGATTTATATTTCATAAATTAAAGATATAAATTTTTTTCAAATTCATTCATGGGAAGAGTTAGAAATAAGACAGTTAAGAAGGCAGCAAAAGTTCTTATTGAAAAATATTACATGAAACTCACTTCAGATTTTCATTTCAATAAAAAGATCCTATCAGAAGTTGGATAAGTACCATCAAAAAAATTGAGAAATAAAATCGCAGGATTCGCAACACATCTTTTAAAGAGAATCTAAACAGGATCAGTTAAGGGTATCTCCCTTAAAGTAATCATTTAATTCTAAACAATAGATTTAAGAAGAAGAAAGAGAGAGAAGATTGGACTACGTTCCTGAAAAATCATCAGTTGATATTGACAATCTTAGAGGAGATCAAGATGTTAAAAGAATGCTTGAAAAAGCTGGTTTGGAAATTGACATTCCCATTGATGAGCCTCTTGTCGAAGAAAAAGTATAAAAATAACCAAGAAGAGGCTAAAGAAAATAATAATGATTGTGAAAGTACATTTATCAAAGTAAATAAGCATCAAAAAATACATTTATTATATAATAATCATAATGCAGATTTTCTTTTTAATTCATTCTCCGTTTATAATCTTAATTAATTTAAGAGGAAAATTTTTTAGTCGTTAACATATATTGTATTTTAATCATCATATGTATTTAGTCTCTTTGATTTTTATCTTTAAGTTCCCTATTATTGATATTCATCTTGAATTTTTGTATTCAAATTTGTACCACCTGTGCTCTCAGCCAATTTACACTCATTAATATTATAATAAAAATTCTTAAGTAAAATTTCTTTAGGGATATTTTCTACTAAATTTTATTATAGTGGCCTAATTTGTTATAAAAATTCATATTCCCCTTTTCCAAATTCTTCCTCATCAAAATTAAATTCAAAATATTCTGGTTTAAAAGGAGGATCGATTTTTTTCATTATAAAATCAGTATACATATTTTTATCACACCATTAAGTCATCCATGGATGTTATAACAGAGAATCAATATTATCTATTCGTTTTTTTGGTGCTTTAGCTAACAAATTACCCAATAGATCTTTTAGTTATTATGACATAGGTAATTAAGATGGAAAACTTAACTTTTAATTAAGTATTTTTTAATAGATCTCATCTGTATTCCTTGAATAAAATGGTGGTAAACCAGTTATCAACTCATATAATAAAGCTCCTAAACAATAAAGATCCAATTAATATGTATGACCTTATTTTAATAACATTTCAGGAGCCATATATTCAGGTGATCCACAAAATGAATAGGCTACATCATCACTCTCCATATGAGGTTTAGACAAACCAAAATCAGCTATTCGAATATGTCCATCAAAATCAATTAAGATATTTTCAGGTTTGATATCTCTGTAAATTATATTATTATCGTGTAAATTTTTCATTCCTAGACATATTTCTGCAAAATAAAAAAATGCTTATTCTTCACTCATTCTTTTAACCTGAATTAGATTATATATATACCTTTCTTAGAAGATAAAATAATTCTCCTCCAGAACAATATTCTAATACGAAAACTAAATATCTTCTGGATTCAAATGCATATTGCATTTTAACAATAAAGGGATGATTTAAATTAAACATTATATCTCTTTCATTTTAAATAATATTTTATTTATTTTATTACATGATAGGCTTTTTTTCAATCAGTTTCATAGCATAAAATAATCCTGTCCTTTTCTCTCTAACTAAATAAACTTTAGAGAATCCCCCTACACCTATACATCTGATAAAATCGAAATCATTCAAACTAACTCTAGATTATTTTAAATCTTATTCAATATTTATAATTGGTTCTATAACTAAAGGTTGTACTGGACAATTAGATAAAGTAGATAAAGGTCTATCAATTTTAGATAGTATATAATCTATAGGTATTGAAGAATTTCCTGTTTTTATTCCAATAATTGATGAACAATTATTTCCAAAATTATTAATAATTTCTTATTTAATTGTTTCAAAAAGCCATGATATTTTATTTGTAGATATATCAATTATCATATTTTACTTAAATTATTTATACTGAATAATTATTGTTATTAAATCTTATTAGCATTTTCTATGTTATTTCAATTATTTACCTAGTTGTTATTGGTTTTTGTTTTTCTTTAATAAATTCTATTAAAGGTTAAGAATTACTATGGGTTTACAATTTTTATGTATCTATGAATTATGCACTATTAGTTTTTTAATGGCTTTTTAATTAATCATCTATTTATTTTAGTGTTGGAATTTATTATGATTAATTTTTTGCGCTTTAAACAGATAAAAATTTTTGAATATTTAATCTAGATAAGAGATCTAATGATTATTTTTATTTGATATCTTAAATAGTTAATTAAGCTTTTTATTTTTAGTTTTAATCTGCTTTATTAGATCCAGAGAAAGCCTATGTTTTCAAAATATCTTAATGGAATAATTGCTTTGGTGCTTTTTGTAATTAAATATATCTAAGTACATGTCATTGAAAATTCATCAAAAATATTTTCTGTTGATTTAATTTTTTATTAAGAATTTTGATGAGATTAAGGTTATGTTTTCATGTGATTTCCATTGCTTTTAATCTATGTTTTCTGATTAATTCTTTCTTAACTAACAAATTTAGGCGACATCAATCCTTTAGTTTTAATCACATTTTATTGTTAAATTTTTCTTGAATTCAACCTATATTATTTATTTAATTACTATTATTATTATAATTTTAGATTTGGTTAGGAACTATTTGATTTCACCAAAGGACTTTATTGAGGAAAATTCTTATAAATTGTACACAAAATTTATACTTTTTAGTCTAATTAAAATGTTGGAGAGTTTGACATTCGACAATTTAAAGCTTCTCTTTTTTATAAATGATTGATTAATGCTTGATTAGAAAAGTCTGTTGATTATGTTTTTAAGTGTTGTTTCTTTTAGAGCATTACTTTTCGTTAGTTATTATTAAATAATAATAAATGGTAAATATAATGCAAATCCTTTTTTTTAGTAATTTATAAAATTATTTTTGTAATTGCTTTAAAAACTATCATATTTGTAATCCACAATGGCAAATTATTACTTGATCTTAAGAGTTTCTTAATTCGTTTTCTTTTTTCTCCCAGCAAGACTTATGAATTTTATGACTACACTTTGTTCTAATAAGAGTTTCTTCAGTTTCAGAATGGCAAATCAAACAACAATTTTCAAGATAGTTTTCTTGGTTTTTTTATTTTAAGTCTTTATGTATAGAACTCATCTTATATTAAGATAAATAATCGACAATTGAAATTTCGCAAAGGTAACATTGAAAAGAAATAAATTTATTTAAGTTATTTTTAAAGCAATCAGTGTGAATATAATGTTAACAATCCATTTAATCTAATTCATTGTCATATTTTTCACAAATAATACACATGATATTTAATTTCAATTTAGTATTGTTATCCATATAACATCCACAAATACATTTTGAATTTTGAAGACAATTAGGATTGATTTATTGATAAGCACATAAAATGTGAAGTCTGTGATTACACTCACCCATAATGATAACATTTGAAAAAAGTTGTGTTCGACATACAATACAGAAATCACAATTATTGCATAGGGAATCATACATTCTTAAATTATTATCAAATACGAAGAAGAATCCACAGTTATTTTTACAAAATTCAACTTATAACTTCATAGTTTCGACAATTCTGAGTAATTATTTTTAATATATGTAATCAAATTAGTAGTTGTTATTATTTTGGTTTTAATTCTTAGTGTTAAAAATTTGAACACTATATCTTTATTGACAAAAACATTTAGATTATAATTCATTTGAAAAGAAGTAGTATAATTCTGTTTCTTCCCATTAATGACCACAATCTAATCTAATTTTTCCATTAGTTGGATATTTTTGAAGTATTTTATTATATTGTGAGTTAGTACTTTAACTCTAGCTTTAATCAATGCTTTGACTAAATTCTTTATCATATTATCTCATTCTATTACATTAGTCACAATAATATTCTTTACTTGATTTAATATTGAGTTTAGCATCATAAATAAAAAAAAAGTTACACATGCTTCCTGAACAGAAAATAAATTTATAATCCTATTTTTTTTCTTTTTCCTTTTGGTTCTCATATTCCTAAGGTATGATTCTAACCTATTTTTTAAGAACTAATTTATAAACAAATTCATGAATTTAGGTTAATTTACCTTTAGGATCATTACATATGCATAATCGTTATTATATTCTCCATTAAATTAAACATTCCATGTGATAGGAATGTCCACAATTCAATTGAAATAAATTTTAATTCTACCATCCACATTTGAAACAAATTTACGATTAATATATTTTTCGTTGATCCTCTAATCCATTTTAAACTTTTGGATTAACATAAGGGTATATTTCTGCAGATTAAGTACAACCCATTAAATATTGAAAAATTATTATTGATTTTAATAAAATAATATATATAGATATAGTTTATTAAATTTCCTTTGTTAAAGCAACTATTGAAACTTCAATTCACTACTCAAAGTAAATAAGTTTTTTTTGTTTCAGGGGGATAATTTATAATTTATGAATAAGTTTTTACAGGCATTATGTTTCTAGAAGATATCTTAATTAATACTAGGTTTAGTATTATTTTTCTTAGTTATTCAAATATTAGATTTAGTTCGTTTGAAATCTTTCTTATTTTAAAAAGATTTTTTGTCTATTCTAATTAGATTAATTAATTATGCTAAAATAGAATTCGTTCATGTGGCAATTTATTTGGTTCGTTTTGCTTAGTTAATAATACAAACAATTACTATTGATTGATTTCTATTATATGATTTTAAATGGTAATATATTCTAAATAATAGACTTATAAAATAAGTCCATATGTCAATGAAAATAACAATTTTATAAAAAAATTATCATAGATTAATTTATTCTCTAACAATAGCTTTTAAATTTTAGTCGAAATTTTTCTTAAAATTGACTCGATCTTGACATTTTTCTAATGTTAATTTTAGATATGAGATTGTTTACTAAATTATTAATTTATAATGTAATAAGAGAATACTTAGTGGGAAGGAGAAGGCTTAAATATTTTGATAGTAAAATTTAATAATTAAATTTTTAACAGAAACATCTAAAGAATGTCAATTTAGATAGCTAATTTACCAGAGTTTAGTTATAAAACAATACCAAAGAGATCGTTAGATCTTGAAAACTTCTTTAAAGAATTTGAGATGAGATAATTCTTAGAAGAATGCAATTACTCGGAATAAGAATTATATGTTGAATGTCGAAAAATGAGAGAATATCAATAGAAGCGAAAATTAAAACTAAACAAATATATAAATAGCTATCTAGAAGCACCATCAATAATTAGTCCTGTATAGTTATTTCTTTGAATTCATAATTTATATATTTCAATAAGTCTGATAAACAGTTAAAAAAAATATTATTTTTGATGTTGAAAATGATATAAGAATCATTCTAAACTAATACCTTGTTTTCTTAAGGAATCCAAGACAAGCTGTTCATAATCTTCAAGTGTGACTTTACCATCGCCATCAGAATCTGTCATTTGAATCCAAATAGTGACATCTTCTTTAGTTGGTTAATAATCATTCATTCCCATATGTTTATAAGTTTCTTTTAGTAATTCAGGAACCTAAAAAATTAATAAAAAATATTACTTCTTCTTCAGTTAAGAATCCTGAACCATCTTTATCAACAAACTTAAAAATTCTTCTGGCCACCTCCAATCTTTCTTAAGCAATTCTTGATAATTTCTCTGGTACTCTTTTAACAGGTTGAGCAGGTGGTTATCCAGAGAAATATTTTTATACTAATTGTTCTATATCCTCTGTATGTACTCTACCTGTTGATTTTCCTAAACACGAATTTCAACAAACATAAATACTGTCTAAAATGGCTTGGCAATTAGAGACATCTTAAGAGGTGGGATTAAATCCTTTGTTCATGGCTCTATAGGCATCAGATAACATCATAGCGATTTCATTCTATTCAATATAACCATCTTTATTTGAGTCATATAACTCCATCACTTATTTTGCTATCTATTTGCATTTCTCTGCTTCAAACACTCCACCAAATTGAACTCTGTCTGATAACTAATAGCCAGAGCTTCTAAGTTTATTGTTATCCATTATTAATATAAATATGTTTTATTTCTCATTATATCCAATATATAAATTAAAATATAATCAAACATGATAACATTTGAAAATAATCTGATGAGGTTATCCAAACTTAAAGCAGAAGCTTAAGATTTAATAGATAAACAAACATAAAGTTTTTACTATTTATAATTTAGACAAATAATAATAATTAGATGCCATCTCTTAAGAACAAATTAATCAATATCGTTAAGAAATTGATGCCTTGAAACATTAATCTCTTGAATTATAAGATCATTATGAGAAATAATAATTGGTTTTCACATAAAAGATCAATTCTTTGACAGAAGAAATTAAAATTTTGAATTATGAAAATGAAAAATTAGAAAATAACTATTAAAATGAAATGTAATATTATCATAACTACATAATTTAGATAAGAACTTAATAGTGTTATTTAATAATTATAAGAAGGAATGCAAAGTTAACAAATCAAATTCTAAAAAGAAATTGATAACCTAAAATTGATGCACAATTAAGAACTCTATATTCTCAAGAAAAGAAAATGACAAATTTCTTATACTTTTATATAAATAATATATAATTTAAAAAAGATATTCAATGGTATTTAATCTTTAGTATTCTCTAGCCTAAAGCTCCTAAAACTAGTAAGTCTAAGAAATTACAAAAGAAAGTAGCTGAAAGAAAAAAGAATCCTCTCTTTGTTAAGGATGCTAAGAACTTTAGAATTGGAAATGATGTTTAACCAAAGAGAGATTTATCTAGATATGTTAGATGGCCAAGATATATCTTACTTCATAGATAAAAAAAGATTTTATTATAAAGAATTAAAGTCCCTGCTGCTATTCATTAATTCACCAAAACACTAGATAAAAATTAATGTATTCTTTATTTCTATTATTAAGCATCTAAGGTATTAACACTTTTAAAAAAATATTCACCTGAAACCAAAACTGAAAAAAAATAAAGATTAACTAAATTAGCTGAATAAAAGGCACAAGCTTAAAAGTCAGAATCAAAGAAAGTCTAAGTACTTAAATTTGGATTAAATCATGTTACTACACTTGTCGAAACTAAAAAAGCTAAGCTTGTAGTCATAGCTTATGATGTTGATCCTATTGAACTTGTTGTCTGGTTACCACAATTATGCAGAAGATAAGAAGTTCCATTTTGCTTTATTAAAAGTGATCTAATTAAATATCTTTAGATAAGGCAAGATTAGGAACTTTGGTTCATTAAAAAACAGCAACTTGTGTTGCTTTGACTGAAGTTAGAAAAGAAGATCAAGCTGAATTTGATAATTTGGTAAATATTAATTATATAATTAGGCAAGAGACTTAAGATAACATTATAATGAAAACCATGAATTATTGAGAACAATTGGAGGAGGATAAGTCGGAATTAAGTCAAGACACTAATAAGAAGCATTAAAGAAGGCATTAGAATTGGAAGAATTGAAAAAAACATCTTAATGAATTGTTTACATTAATAAAATAGTACATTAACAAATTTATATTTATGATGAACATTCTTTTTTCAATAATTAATATCAAAACCTATATATTTATATAATACAAAACCTATATCTATAGTGTATAAAGAATTAAGAGATATATTCCTTGCATCTTCTCGGGAAATGTATGTCTTTTATAAAGAAAATGATATTGGAATATTAATCTGACTAAAGTCTTTTAATTTAATATTGGTTAATATATAATGAATAGTAACAGCTCAGTTGTGATTTTAATTCATATTGAATCATATATCCGTTCTGATTATGTAATACATAATCATTGTCATCATTGCAGATAATTTTTAATTTAATTATTATATCTATAATATTGTGTCAATTCAATTACAATATTAAATAAAAATAATTATATATTCATGATCTTTATTATTGGGAAGAAAAAATTAAATATCACAATTCAAGAAGATTTTAAATAAACAAGGCAAACTATGATTATTTAAAATTAACTTAAAAGAGTTCTAAAATAATTTTGATATTATTATGAAGCTTGGAATTAAGCTGATTTAGAAACAATATCAATAACAAAATATTATTTATAGGAGGTAGAAATGTAATTAATTTGCTAAAGATATACATCTTTTTTACATAATCTTTCAATGGGTTAATAATTTATTGTAATATTTTATTAATTAACACTATTAGTATATAGTAAATTTTTATAGGATTATATTAAGCCTTAAGATTAAATAATTAACATTAGAAGTTTTTGCTTGCAAGATCTACAGTAATTAAGAACTAAGAGAATGGAAGAAGGCATTATAAGTTGGTGCTATAAGAGGATTAAAATGTAAAATAAATATTAGCAAAACTCCAAACAAAATTTAGATATATAATTGATTTATGATATAGAAATAACAAGGATTTTATTTACTATTAAGAAATAAAACTTATTTTCTTTTCTTTTCTTTTTGTTTTGGTTTAATATTATCCAAATCTTCTTATAATTAAGCTTGCTTATATAGAATAAATTGAATTAATTACAATATGATATAAATTGTATTAATACATTAAATTTTATATTTATATAAATGAATGCCGATAAATTGAAAAATTTAAAGAATTTCTTCGATTCTGAATATTTTACACCTGAAATGCTACTACAAAATATATCTAAATATAGAGAATAAGCTGACATACTTAATTTACTCTATAGTATTATGCTTAATTTAGAAGATAAAATAATTTCATTCTATTCTCCATAATTTTGTTAATTGCTAATCAAAACAGAAGTTCCATAACTTTTTGATTTTTTTAAGAAAAAGTGCAGTTAATCGCGACCTTTATTTTTTAATGTAAAATTTTAGTTAAGATTAAGTTATATTGGTTACTTGGAGCATATTTATAATTAGAAAAACAGAAAAAAAAAAAAGAAAAAATAGATTTATTTTTAAGGGTATGAGATTTAAATATAATTAAAAAGTAAATGGAAATGTCGATGGTGAATGGAGAGTTTAATGAAAAAGCTTTTGAAATATAAGATTAGAACTAATTAAATTAAATATTATTAAGAGATTTTTAGTAAAAAGATCTTAGATAAGAGTATTTTACAGAAATGTAGAAGTTTATGGGAACATTAATTAAGCACTCATTAGTATTAAAAGAATTTCCAAAAGACGATAGAAAACATCATTTAAAATTATTAATATAAAAGCAGAACTAAAATTTATAAAAAATTGTGAAAAAGTTTTAATTTGGAGTGATATTGCCATTTTATGATGAGTAAGATGATGAAAATAAATCTTAATACATTGTAAATATATTAGAGAAACATTAAGTGTGTTTTCACACAAAAAAAAGAGTACCTTACTTGATATTGGTAGAAACAATTAAGTAATTTAATTATATATAACAGTTAGTCCCAAAGACTTAGAACAGTATCAGGCTGTTCCAGCTTAATCTTAGCCAAATATAGAGGTTGTTGGATATGTTGAAGCTTAATTAAATGATTAAGGATTTGAAAAATAATTGGCTTAGATAGAATAAGAAGAATAAAAACTTTATCATGAAGCATTAGAGAAAATTATGTAAATGGAAAAGAAAGGAAAAAGATAAAGTCAAATTATGTAAACAATTGATTAATACATGCAAAAGCAAGTAAAAAAAATAATATATGATAGAAAAAAACATAAAATAATGAAATAATATAAAACGACGCTTAAAAATAGGAAAATGCTCAAAAAAGAAAAGCATCTTTGACAACCAATCAAAATATATTAAAAAGTTATAATTTTAGAAAATCTGTTTCTTAAGAAAGAAATGATTAGAAATCAGAAGAGTGTTATAAAACGTTATAGAAAATATTACCTATAGAGAAATTACACATATTAAAAAAATTCAAAAAAAGAAAACACTCTCTTTGGGAATAAGTATAGAATCAAAATAAATTAGAGTTGGGAAGAAAGAATCCGAAATTATAAAAAAGATTCGAGATATTCACATTTCCCATCTTACAAAATACGTCCAATAATAATAAAGGGAGGAGATGATTTGAGATAGGAAATGTTCGCTATTTAGATGATGAAATAGTTTAATAAAATATTCAAGGAGGCTGAAATTAATTTATATCTAAGACCATATCAAATAATAGTAACTTCAGCTAATTCTGGAATAGTAGGTAATTATTAAAATTATTATCAAAGAATACATTCCAAATACTATATCAATTGATGCACTTAAAAAGATGTTTGGTAATGGTACAAAGACATTGTTTCAAATATATTAAGATATATTTGGAAGTGTGTTTGAAGAAGCCTAAAAAAATTTTATTGAAAGCTTGGCTAGTTATTCTGTATTTTCATATTTGATGTAGGTTAATTGTTACATAATAATAATATTAGGTTAAAGATAGGCACAATGGGAATTTGTTAATTGATGATAGAGGTCATGTTATTCATATAGATTTTGGATTTCTGTTGCAAACATCGCCTGGTGGAGTTAACTTTGAATCGGCTCCATTTAAATTAACTTAAGAATATGTAGAGTTGATGATGGGAAAAGAGAGTGATTACTTTGGCTACTTTAAATCATTAATGACTAAAGGATTTTTGGCTTTGAAGAAATATGTAATTGAAATCGAGAACTTTTTTAAAATTATGGTTGAGAAATCTGATTTGCCATGTTTTGCTAATTTAGATTTAAAGTTATTTACTAGTAGATTTTAACTAAATGCTACTGATAAAGAAGTAATAAACATATATATATTTTAGATTATGGATTTAGTAGATAGATTAATTAATTAGAGCTTATCAAGTTGGAGAACAGCTTAGTATGATAATTTCCAAAAGAGAACTAATGGGATATTGCCATGAAACAGTTAATAATAATTTTATTGTTTATTATTATTAATATGATAAATAACAACCAATTGTTTATTGAATGTTTAAGAGGACCCAACTCGTAAAGAAGAAATTCGACTCCTGGAAAATAAAGAAATAGAATAATTAGAGCCTCTATGTAAATCGAATTAAATTAAACATAAAAGCATGACAATAGTCTTGCTGATTCTGCAATAAGAAGTGTTTCAAGATAGAGAAATTCACTTTAAATTGATCAGATAGATGATGGAATTAAACCTATTGTTACTTAACCAAAAAAATTTGGTTTGATGAAAAAAAGTTCTATGGTCTAGAATCGATATCTCTAAATAAATGAAAACTAAAAATAATTAATATTAATAGATCATACCATAGACCAACCAGATATAATACTAAGGTATCTACCTGAGGCTCAATAATTTATTAATAAAACAAATTAATAGATATTATAAAATTGGATTCCTACTTTACCATAAGATGAACGAAAAAAAATTGAAATTAATAAAAAATATTTTCCCATCCCAAGAAATATCCCCATACATGAGATTATGGATGGGTTAAAAATTTTGTATGGTCAAGGGAAAAATAGAAGATTATGGCCAGGAGAAGAAGCTTTATTGATGGAAACTATTAGATTATATATTAAGAGAATTAAAGATAATCCAAAATTATTATTACATAGTGTTTCCTTTACTTTATAATAAATAATTAAATTGGCTGGTCTTGAAGAAATATTAAATTATAGATTATGCATGTTATAATTAGAATGCCATTGGAAATTAATGATTACAAGATTTAGACATAGTGGATTGCCAGAATTGAATAAGAAATCTTGGATATATTGGCTTGAATAAGCTTAATTAAGAGGTCATTTTCTTAATTTATAAAATGATAATTTATTAACCTAATACTTATTATAACATTAATAAACTGACTGATAATGATGACTTTTTTAAGATTTATATAAATTATATCACTGAAGATGCACTGTTTCTGCATAATTTATTAAGAATCTCATATGCGTGCTTGATGATCCTGCATGAAAAACTGAGCACTTTTCTAATATTTAATCTTATATTTACTTAGACATTCCAATTCTGACTCATTAATATCTCTTTTTAATTACAAGGCTCCACACTTCTTTGAACAATCTTTTGTTGCTCTTACCATTGCATATAAAGCTTAAGCACCAACTCCCCAATCTATTTCTTATTCTTCTGACATTTAATTAATATTATTTTTAATATAATAACCCAAACTCAAAAACAAAATTAGATAATCAATAATACTTATGATACAAAATAGGAAAATCATGAAAACCTAATAAATTATTAAAAGTTTATTTTCTATATTTGAATATGGTTTTATCCAAAAGTTTGAGCAATTTAATTATCCGTAACAGAAAGGTTTCTTATAAAGTTTGCAAAATAGAACTCTTATTTAATTATTTATAATGCACCCTTTATATAAATTCGAAGAAGAATTCTATTCTAAAATTAAAGAAATCAATATCAATAATTTAATTATTAAATTAAAGGTTGGAAGGTCCCTTGATTTCAAAATTTCAGAATCAATCCATCTAATGAAGCATTAAATTATTGAAAGACTTTCATAAACTTAAACCAAATAGAAAAATATTTATTTATTTTCTATTTATTAATGTACTTAAAACAATCATCTTGCGCCTTTTCCTCTTCTTGCAGTATGACTAACATATGGTTTAGCATGGGATCCTGGTAAACCTGCAGCTCTACCAAAGTGCTTCAATTCTTCTCTAACTCTTGGTCCTCTCAATAAAATTGTTCCTGTGCCTTTTAACAGTTTTATGGAATATTTACCTGTTGGATTTTATTGTGCTAATTAATCAAATGTCAATGTTTTTCCACCAGCTGCAAGAATTCTCTTTCTGGCTGTTTCTGTGAATCTTAAAGCACAAACATTAATTTTAGGAACAGTGAGAAGGCGAACGCTAACTGCTTGATATACATTAGTACTCATCTGTAACAGTGCCAACAACTACTAATGTTCTTGTCTTGTCTTTAGCAGTATTTATTTATTTGACAAGTCTGCTAACACTAATTGGATATCTGGCTGTCCTAGTTTATTAAAGTCTTCTTAAAACTGTTGCATTGAAATTTGAATCTGTTCTTCTGGCTAAGAATTTATATAACTATGATTATCCTAATAATTATTACCTTGATCAATAATTTCAAGTACAGGTTTGTTGATGTTACTTTTCTTTAAACATTCCTTTATACTCTTGTCTTCTTATATGCGTCGACTCCCTAACATGATTAATCGGGATATTCATTACCATTTAAAAAATAAATATATCTTTATTTAATTTATGTTATATGAATTAAATATGTTATTATTCATCAATTAACTTCCATATTATTTATCAACCTCTCTTCTCCCCATTCCTTAACCTATTTAAGAATTTTCTCCTCTTCAAACCATTCCTCTCATTAAACTTAAGAAATTCCAAACTCCTGTTGTTTTGAATAATAGTTATTTCCTTTTTCAAGTTTATTTAATCTTTCTATCCTTATATTATTAATGATTTTGTCAGTAAAAGCGCATTTTTTCGACCCATTCGAATATGGTTCAAATGAAACAATAAAACTACTGTTAAAATTGTTTATTTCTATTTGGTAAAGGAATTATTTAGTTGGTTTTAATTAGAGATTTACAAAATATTAGGTAATCATCATAATCAAATTTAAAAAAGGAAAAATATATACTATCCTTTAAATTTTCAATAAGAATTAACAAATTTTCTCTTATAAATCTCCATTTATTTTATATACTTAATTGATTTTATTTTAGTTATCATTAAAATTGAAACAATAAAAAAATATAGAATCAATATTGTTTGGTTAGTTAAATTTAGGAAAATTTGAAAAATAATTAGTAAAAAGCATGGTTAAATATCTTTTAAGTTTAAACTAAATACTACGTTCTCAAAAAGGAATAAGCTAGGAGTTTAGTTCAATCTTTGAGGTATTAAGTATATTTTTTATCAAAAAGTAGGATATTATCATATTTAAGTCAGAAAACTAAAATCTTGGATTAATAATTAATTTAAAGTTTTAAAAATTGCATTCAAATTTACTAAAAATTTGAACAAATAAAATAGTACTAATTATTTTTAGTTGTTTCATTAATATTTATTTAATGTATTTTTATAGTAATTATAAAATTATCTTATAAAAATTAATGTGTAATATTAGTATATGATATCCAGAACATAACAACTAATATTATTTTAAAAAATAGTAATATAATATTTGATGTTAAAAATTTATTGTATATAGCCAATCTCATTACAAAATATAAATACAATATAATGATACAAAAAATAACTAAATTAACAAATGAAAATGTCATGTTTCTATAAAACTAATTTAAATATAAAAGTTTAGGATGCAGAAATATAATGATGAATAAAACTAATTTAAAATTATTTTCTTGATAAAAAATAATATAAATTAAATTTATTTAATATTTAAATAAACTAATGAGGCTAGTAAAATAATAGGTAAATAAGATTAATGGATATATTTAATCATTTCATATTAAATTATTATTTTACAGCATTAAATTTATATATATTTAAGAAATGATAAAGTATTGTCATCCGCTAAATTTGAATATAGTTTTAGAAATAATGATCATGTTCTAAGATTATAAATAGAATGTGTTGTGATACTTTCAAATTACTTTTAGTTGAATTTTAATTAGTATTAATTTCAATATTTTTTCTTAGTTTAAAAATGATTCATTAGGTCATGTTATTAACTTTTTTTATGATGTATTAAGGCATCAAGATAAAGGAAATAGTTTCATTATACTAAGTTAGCTTATAAACACTATCTAATAATGATTCTTTATAGGAGAAGATATTTCGATATGGATTGTGGTCAAAATACAATCCTTTGACCAATATTCCTTATGTTGGAGATGTAGGATTATTTGATAGTAATTGCTTTTTTTTGCACAGTGCTGTTGATGAGGATACTCGTTCACTTAATCTTTTATATTTTGATTGTCTCGATTATAAATCAGGGAAAATAAAAAAAATAATTTCATTTATTGATATTAACTTTGAAGAACATAGTTTCATTTTGGATATTGAACCTTTTGAATATGAGAATATTTGGTATTTCTTTGAGATTTTGTAATATTCATAATAATTAAAATTTGAATTGATCTTTATGAAAAATAAAAAGACTATTCATTACTCAAATTTAGAAATAAAATTGTGGTCTTTTGAGGATCCTAATATTTTATTGACTTTTGGGGGTAGTATGATAGTAAGTCAATCTAAAATTCCATAAATTGAATCTGGAACAAAATTTTCTTATTTTCCTGGATATTTAATTCTTTAAGAGTACGATGTTGATGATATTTAATTCTTAAAAAATTACGAATAAATAGCTGAATAAATTTTTATTTCCTTTCCAAACTAAGTTTGTTACAATAATATTGTTTATGATATAGAAGATGTAGATGTAAAATTCCTAAAAAATTCTGGTTTCTTGTCTGAAAATATAAATGATAATGCATTTATGCTATCTGGATGGCTAAAAATTACAGAAATAATTTCAAATCAAGAGGAATTTATGTACCAAATTTTGAGTCTAACTTCAAATTTTAATAATTCATTTGCTAATAAGAATTTATCTCCATTTAGTTTATCTTATAGGATTTCATCAATAAAAAATTAATTAATTATTTCTACTTACAGCTATACATTTCCATAGGTTACTATTGATTTTTCTGATGATCCATTTCTTATTAAAAAAGAAATCGATCTTTTAAATTAGATATCCCTTTGGCATAATTTATATGTTAAATTAAATGATGATTAATTAATTTTTGAAATCAACTTTTATGAAGGTCACCAAATTTATAATTATAGATAGTCATTTTAAGTAATTCAGTTTAAGAGAACATAATTTAAAGTTTAATATGGAAATAATCTCTAATTAAGATCTAATTATTTAAATGTATAATTACGTAATTTCAAATTTTATAATTGCGACATTTAAATTAACTAATAAAATTGTCACTATAGTTGTGAAGATTGTGAGGGACCTACCAAAAATGATTGCTTGTCTTGTAAAATAGGGTCTAATAGAGTTTATATTCCTAAATATAAAGCTTGTGTTTGCCCAATTTATACAATAGATGATAAAAATTGTTTATCCTATTAAGATCAAAATTTGGAAATAGTAATCAATAGTAATAAGAAAAAGAACTGCGGATATGGTTAATTTGAATATTCTGATAGTTGTTTGTAATGGTAATTTTTTATTTTTAGCTAGTCCTTCAATTATTACAGAGAACTTATCTACTTGTTTAGAATGTTTATAAAATCCAAAGGAATGGGCAAAAACTCATTATTGTGACTTGAATTTGTATTTAAATATTAATGGAGATGTAGAGAAAATTATAAGCGACTAATTTCCTAAATTTTATCTCTTTGATGGAAGCGACTTAATTTTTTGTTAAAATTGTGATCAGAATTAGTCTTTTGTTATTTAAGATTATAATATTGATGATAATGAGATATCTATTTTCACTTAAACCAGTTGTTTTAAAAATATAAAATACTGTTTGGTATGCTTGTATAATGTAATTGGTGCTATCTGTTAAATGTGTTACTATGATTATCAGTTGATTTAAGGTGTTTGTACTCAAATTAATAATATTTCCCTGAGTTATTGTGTAGCTCCTTTCTATTTAACATTAAAAAAATAATGTATGTTATGCCCTATCGATTTCTGTAAATATTGTTTTGAATATATGATAAACAATTAGAATATTTACTCTTTATAAAAAGATTTAGAATATATAGATTAAGATGAAGAAATTAAGATTGCTTGTGCTCTATGTGATGAGAACTACATTTATGATTTTGATGTTGGAAAATGTATATATTAGAAACCAAAAATCCCAAATTGTTTGAGATCTTTTGTAAAAGATAATCAAGAAGTGTGTACATTATCGCAGATAAATGATTTTATGATAGCTTCTGAAATAGTTGATTGTTAAATTTATTAAGCAAATTGTTTATAATGCATCCTGTCTCCAGAATCATAAATAAAATGTATCATTTGTGATGTAGGATATACTGCTTCTATTGAATTCGGTGGATGTCATAAAACATATAATTTAGAATAGTTAGGAGCCAAAATTGTTATAGAAGGTTCATATGAATTATAGGATGGATGGATATAAAGAATTTAAAGTTTTATGATGAAATTTCTGGCAATTCCAAATTTTTATTATAGAAATTAACCTAATTCTGAAATTCAAGAATAAATAGTTGAATGTATTGAGGGTTATTAACTTATTGAGTTTGGTTGTAGATAATATTGTGATATTAATTGTTAAAAATGTGAATATGATAACGAGAATTTATTAGGTTTTATTTGTAGTAAATGTCCTTTAAATTATTATTATTAGCCTATTAGAGATTAATCATATGGAACTTGTTCTGAATGTCCAAATCTATGTTAAGCTTGCTAATTTAGATCAGAAGATGAAATTCATGTAATTATTTTCTATATTTAAGAGCTATGAACCTAATTTCGTAATAAATAATGAAGTTATTACTTATACAAAAAAATGTTTAAAGCAAGTTTCTGATTCGAATATATATTTAGATCCATACCGATAAGTAGCAAGATATTGTTTTGATGAATTTTGTTCATCAACTTTTTTGAAAAAGCTAAATTATGATTATTGCTATATAGCTGATGCCTTTTGGGATTAATTCGTTTAAATTGATTACTTAAATAGAATTGGAGTTGATACTCTAATTTTTGAATTTCATGTTATTAGTGATTTTAATTGTTCATTAGCTAAAATAAGGTTTGGTTCAACACTAAAAACTAAAATATTTTCACTTAAATTTATTTATTATAGAATTATTTCATAAGCAAATTAGATATTAACTACTTAAAATACAATATATATTATAAGCGCTGATAATGTAATGATTAGTAATTTTGTTTAAAAAAGATTATTAAGTGATGATTTTGTAATTAAAAATGATAAAAATTAAATAGATTTACAATTAACTAATTTTACTATAATTGATAGTATTATTTAAAATTCAGAATCATGTTTTTAAGCAGAATTATTTGGAGATATTCAATTCAATAATATTACGATACTTAATTCAAAATTAGATAATTCATCATTTTTTAGTCTAAAAAATTCTTAAATCAATGGCATCATTATAATTAATTAGCTTTATCTAATAAATTCATTTTTTATAAATTCAAATCTATTTTAACTTATCAATAATAAAATTCTTTTAGAAGTCCAAAATGTTTATATTGAAAATTGTGAATTTTAAAATTCATCAATCTTTTTTATTGATTCTAACTTGGATCAATTAAATGTTATAAAATTTTCTGATGTAAATATTAAAAAATGTAAATTTGTACTATCAAATTATTTGAATTGTTTAAACTTTGCAATATTATCAATAACAAACATAAATTTAATTTTAAATGATATTTAAACTTCAAATTTAATTAATTCAAATTATAATCTAACAATTGATTATTTATAAGCATCTGATAATTAGTTGAAAGATTCACAAATAATATTTTTCTTTGAGAAAAATTATAACACATATGTTTACGTCAGAATAAAAAATTTGGACATTTAAAATTTTTAAATTTGGAAGTCTAATTTTGTTAAAATCTAATCAAGTTAAGAGCAAAGTGGTATAATTTTGGAAATGTCTTAAATTATTTTTAAAGAAATAATTGGTCCATCTAACATAGAATTTATATAATATTTAATTGTTGTAAAATGTTATTTATTCGTTTTAACAGATGTTTCTTTATTAGAATTAAACAATAATTTTATTATTTACATATATGATAGTAATGAGATTATGATTAAGAACATTAGATATGAAAGGTAAGATTAAATGTAGAATGTGCAATTAAATCAAATTTGCAAAAATGATGTAATAATAAGAAATCAACTTCTAAAAATAGTGAACTTTTCATCTTTCAAACTTGAAAATTTATTAGTTTAGAATTAATTTAATGTGGATGAATCTATTTTAGATCTATCTCCTAAATAATTATAGATATCTTCAAATAATATCAAAATATAAATAATGAATGCTATATTCAAAGGAAACTTATTATTACATTAATAATTAGAAAATTATTTTTCTATTTTAGCCATAGATTCAGAAAGATATATCGAAATTTCAATAAGTAATATAGAATTTTTTGAGAACATTGTCCATTCGTACATTGAAGATACATATGTTTCTTATGCATCTTTAATTTATATTAACTCTTAGAGTAGCAAAGTTGAATTATTTAATATATCCTCAAAATAAAACGCCTTTACAAATTCAACGAATTCTTTTATTTATATAAATTCAATGGATGTCTAAATAATTAATTATACAGTGAATTGTCATAATTTTTTATCGAGTGATTTGTTATAGAAATATTATGACCTGCAATTAAATGATGATTTAGATTAAGATTAATTAAATTAGTTAATGTTTGATATAGTAAATATTAAGAATATTGGAGGAGCTGGTAAGATAAAAGCATCAACTTTTACTTGTATATAATGCAATTTTTCAAATATACTTTCATATAAAAGTGCAATATTTGAGATTATTACAGAAAATTAAGGAAAAGTAAATCTTATTGAAATTACAGCAAATAATTTAATAAGTGATTTAGATTAAATAACTAATAGTTCAGGTAGCATAAGTATATATTCATAAAATAGTAGATTATATTTCATCATTTAAAATTCAATTTTTACAAATGTTTTGAATAGAATGTCATCATCTATTATTACAATTTAATCCTCAAATATTTAAAATACTATTATTTTATAAGATATCTTAATTTAAAATTGTATCTCATTAATGAATCAAATCTTATTAGCTTAGTTTTCTAGTAAAATTATTGAAAAAAATAAATTCATATCTAAGAATATTAAAATATCTTAAAATGAGGAATCATGGAAGCAGTTTTTTTCTAAAATTAAAACTTTAAGTATAAATGAATTATCAGCTATCTCCAGTGATTAAAATGCCATTATATATTTAGAAAGTTGTTCAGCTTATATTTAAAATTTAATATTTGAAGGATATTATCATTCTCCAATTTTAATTTTAATGAATTTGCGTTCATTAGAATTGATTAACATGAAACTTAGTTAAATTTAATTATTTTATTCTTTTACCTTGATAAAAATTATTTAAAATATCGATTTGAAATCTTAAACGAACATCTAGTAATTAACAATAGACAATTCAAAAATTTATAATTCAGATAATATTAAAATTTAATCACAATATTAATCTTACATTCGAGCAGGTTGTAAATCTGCTTAAACTTAAATATAAATCAGTACAGCCTTTTATTATCTATTTGAACTTTTTATGTCATTATAATAGCAATCTTAAAATATAACATCCTTAATAATTATCAATATATAAAGTTTCTCATAAGGAAACATTATTATATTACACTAAATAACACTAATCTCAAACAATTGTTCTTTTTGTAATGATGGTTTAGTTTCTTTTAAAATTATTTAATTTGAAAAAGCCAATATTAAAGGATTATTTTGTAATAATAATTTGGTTTAATAATATGGATGTTTAAAGTTTACGACTTCAAATGATATCTAATAAATAATTTATTTAGAAAATTCAAACTTTATTTAAAATTTAGGCAATCAAGGTATAGCAATTTCTTCATTCAATGTGCCTATTCATATGAAGTAATGCAAAATAATGTATAATACAGCCAAGGAAAAAGGTGGAGGTTTATATTTAGAACTTAAAAGCAGTTAATTTTCAATTAAAAGTAGTTTTATTGTAGAAAATAAAGCAAGAGAAGGTGGTGGGATATTTTTGAATGTAGATGGCAATTTAAATCATAATAATTTTATACAAAATTAGTTATTTTTTAATTTAGCTACAATATAAGGAAATAATCTTGTAGAAAGCCCAACTCATCTGGCTCTATTAATAAATTCAATAGAAATGTTATCAAAGACATAAAATTTAACAAAAATTTTGGATTTATAACCTTATAATACTTTTGAACAGGAAAATAAAATAAAATCAAATTACTTAATGATTCCAAGTAATTAGATTATTTCAGAATTTAGTCTTTCTATACCAAAATATTCATAAACTTTGATTTAAATTGATAAATTAGCTTTAATTTTTAAGAATAATTTAAATGAATAAATGTTTAATCTTAATAATTCATTATGCGTAGTGTCAAATAACATTGTAAAATTAGATGATACAGAATTGAATGGCTATTTAAAAGAGAATTAACTAATATTTAATATTAATCAGAATAATTTTGATTTAACTACCCTTGTATTTTAATTAGATCCTTATAATAAAGATTACAAATATTTAGACATAATATTTAATTGTAAAACTGAATAATAAAGCAATTATTTGAAATATAATATCATGGCAAAAAGTTTTAAATGTTAACTTGGAGAATTTTATGTTGACTTTGGTTGCTAAAAATGTCAGTCAATTTAAGGATTTTATTCGGTAACTTACAATACTACAAAATGTTCAATTTTCGATAAAGAGAAGTTTTTAGAGATTACATCTAATACTATAAATTTAAAATAAGGATATTGGAGACCAAATTACCTATCAGATTAATCAACTTTATGTTTTAAAAAAATTTATAATTGTAAAGGTGGATGGATAACAGGAGATAGAAGTTGTAGTGAAGGACATATTGGTGCTTTATGTGAAGAATGTGATATATACAATAAGATAGGTTTAGGAAAATATTATAAAAGTTAATCTAATTCAGATTGTAATTTATGTCATGGAATTTTTAATAGTATTATTCCTTTTCTTTTGAATACATTATGGTATACAAATGAATTATTTTAGGGCCATTTTGTCAATCATTTTAACTTTAAAAAGTATTGAAAGATCTAATGACTTATTTTTACTGTTTAAGATTAAAGAAAGATTTAGTGATATTTTATTTAAATTAAATTAAGGTATTTATGTTTATTAATTATAATAGATCTTTAAAGTATATTAATTAAAATGTTTTTAACTTATTTATGGATATTTTCTGCAATATTTACATTTGATACAAATTTCTCTTTTTAACTTAATTTCATAAATTAAGCTAGCAATACTTCTTATTCGATGGCAAACAATTTAGATTGTTTTTTATCAGAAATATAAACAGTTTAATTAATTTACTTAAAAGTACTTGTTATATTAATTTTAATTTTATGGTAATTTCTAATAATTTTTATTGGATACTTGTTTTTTTCAATTTTTACAAAATCAAAATTTAAATTTAGTATTATAACAAATACTTTACTCTGTTTATATATTTTTAATTTTGCAGGATTTATAAAGATGTATTAATTTTATAATTTATTATTTAGATTATGTTCATTAGTTTCTATAAGAGAAATCTCAGATTACTAATATATTTAAGGAGATCTAACCAGATTATATTCTTCTAATGAGCATTAATTGTGGGTATTTTATTTGGTTTTTCCAGGATTATTTATATTTGGATGTGCAATCCCTTTTTCATTATTTATTTTGATGTTCCTAAAAAGAAATTCTTTAAACTAATCGAAATTGAGACCTCATATTTGCTATCTCTTTAATGAATATGAACCAACATGTTATTATTGGGAATAAATAAAACTGAGTAAAAAAGCAATCATTATTCTTATTTTAACTTATTTTGAAACTCGTATAACTATGAAAGCATCTTTAATAGGTGTGACCTTATTATTTTATTAAAAGTTAGCATTTAAAAATAGACCTTATATATAATCTAATCTTAATGTATTAGATTTATAGACAGGATAAATCTGTTCTCTTGCAATATTTTTAGCTGCTATATAATATGAGAACTAAACAAATAATAATAATATCGCATCTATCTTAATTTAAATTATAATAATTATTCTATTTATTATACTTTCATATCAGTTCATTTATAGCATTGCAATTATTTACATTAAGAAATATAAATTATTAATGATTAAATATTTCTATTTGATACTTAAAGTTATGAAAATGAAGAAAAAGTCATAAAAAGTTTAAGATCTTCTTACCAAACAATAAAAAAAACATCAAAGATTAAAAGATAATATATCCAAACTAAAAAAATATCTTATGCTGGTTTCAAAATCCTAAATTAAGCATCGATCGTATTTTTATAATAATATTTAGGGTTATATTAACTACAATTGTTTCCATACCAACTCATAATCCAAGACTTATGAGTGTTGAGATCACAGAATAATATAATATGATTACAAAGAGAATAAATGAATTTTGATAAAATAATAATAAAATTGATTGATTTTCTATATTATGTTATCTTTCATAAATATTATTCTTTCTACGCTTCATATTTGATTTAAAATAACACCTAATCTAATAGAGACTATTTTTTTTAGAATCTTGAGTATTGATTTTTTTAATCATTCGAATTTATCATCACAACTTTATTTAAGGCTAGATAATTTCATTTTATTTGACGATATAATTTTAAATAGAATTTTGATTTAAAATTATAAAATATTTTTACAAAATATGTAGTTAAAATTTTGTTCTTATTTTATTATATGGCTTTCATGAAAATTTTTTATTTTAGAATGATAGGAATATATCTTATCGAAATTCTACTATTAATAAGAATTGTTCTAATAAATTAAACCTCATCTTATATCAAAGAAAAATCAAAGATTTAAATTAATTATTCTTATTCCTTTATAATATATTTAATTTTACATTTACAATAAAAATAGATTAATTTGTGATATTGTATATTATATAGTGATTATACTTTTTATATAAAATGAAATTAAAATTTGATAAAATTCTATTAATTATAGTAAATCAATTTACAAATCTAACATTTTTTTACTTTTTGATAATCTAAGTTTATAGTTCTTTTGAATACCATTAAAATTAGATTATATTTATAATATTATTCAGAATTTACTGAGAAATGTGAAATAAAAGAAAAACGAACAAATTAGTCGAAATAAAAAAGATATCAAAGTCTTAAAAAAATGGATTATGTTAAATATTTTAATTAGATATTAATTATATTGGTTAAAAAGATGTCTATATGAATGATTATATTTAATTAAGTAACTTAAAATTAATTGTCAGAGTTATCATTAAGATGGGTATACCTTGTTCATCATAAAAAAAATCAACATCATAAGGTAGTTTTGAAAACTAATCTTCTTAAGCATAGAATGATAAAGGTAAAAGTATATAACATATCAATGAAACGGAATAAAAGATTTCAATTAGTAATGGGATTTCTTATTTCTTAAGAAGATTAGATTAATTTAATAAACAAGATCAAGCTCATGAAACAAAATAATTAGTTTCATTCTTTGAAAAATAATAGCAGTGGTTAGAATGGAAATTAGAATGTGATATTGCCTTTATTATAGATCTAACAACAAAAAATGATAAAAAAAGAATTAGATTATTAAAAGAACTATTATCTGACAAGGAAAGACATTAGTCTAGATTTGGAATAATTTATTTAGGAAATGGAAAAGCTTAATTCGATTTAATAGATGACTCTTAGGAAACCACTTACAATCTATAAAAATAACTATAAAATCTGAAATTAGATGATTGGATAAACATTTTTAAAGCTCTCAGGACACACATAATTTTCAATAAAGAGTAAATCTTACCATCAATTTATATATTAAGTGAAACTTAACAATCATAAAATGATTAATCAATATTGGAAGTTGTTGATAATTTATTAGAGAATACTTGTTAAAAACATTCTTTAAATTTTCATTGTAATAGTTATAAAGTGGAAGATAAAGATTTTTATAGTGAATAAGATCTTAAATTTTGAAGGAATATTGAAATAATTGTATTATAAGTTATGTTAACCATAATATAACTAAAAATTTTTTCATAAGAATTCTTAATATTGAAAGTTTTATTTTAAATTAATCGAATAATTTTGTATAAAATAAAAGTAGATTTTGTTTAGGTTTACTTATTCCTTTAATTTCTTAAATCATAGGAATTCCAATTATTATTCACGTTTGATCAATTATATTGTTTTAATTACTGGAACAATAATTATTGTTGATTATAAATTGAATAATTTAATATTTATGACCTTTTCATTTAAGAATAGTATTTAGTCAAATAAATCTTTAAATAAATATGTTTTATATATTTTCAAAGTATTATGAAAATTATATATTTTATATATTAAAATATTGAAACAGTATTCAATAAAGAGGGATAATATTATTGTTATAATGAAGACTAATAAAGTTGTTCTTTACTATTAATAAATGCACAATGTAAATTAAAAATTATTTTCAAATAATATGTTCATAATTAATTAATTAAATAATTTTATTTCCTTTTTTTTTCTTAGTTTAAGATTTATTACCAAGTTTTCCATTTCTTTTATTACTAATTTTATCAGGAGAATTAACAATTTATGGAATATTCCAAGAGGGAGTTTCTCTACTATCATCCATATCTTGATATTCTTCTTTTTTATTTGTTTAAAAGATAGAAAAATGTTGTTGATGAAGCTCTAAGTTGGATAATTATAAATCTTCATCATAAACTTCATCATAAGTTTTTTGGTGAAGTTTAGGATGATATTAAAATGTTTAAGGTACATTAACAGTAATTTTATTATCCTCCTCTAATTATTCAATTTAAGACTTCAATTTACTAGTATTTATTAATGCCCCCATGATTTAATTCAATTAAATAAATATTATTGTTTAAAAATAAGCAAAGAACAATATTATAGGCCTAACTTTGGTGTGTGTTTAATATAAATAAATTAGATTTATTATATTAGAACAAATTTCTAAATAAATATTAGAACAAATTTCTAATTAAAATCATTTAATTATTTTCCAAATTTATTAACTACAAAAGAATGGAGATGAACTTTTTGCTTCTTTAGTTCTTGTTAATTGTAAGATGAAAAGAATTTAAAATACTATAATACTTTTGTATTGTTATTTTTATTAATTATTTCATAAATCTCTTTAGCATCATATATTAGAGATCACTGAAATAATATTTGTTATTACCTTTAGTAAATCTTATAGACTTTTTCATATAAATCTCTTGTATGCACTGTTTATCAATAAGTTCTCAAGTCTTTTATACTGTTAAAATAATTGAAAATTTAATCCTAATGTGTTTATGCTTTAGATTTATTTAAAGGTTAATCATACCGTCATGAGATTCATTTATTCCAATAAAATTTTCAATTTCAAGTTATTTAAATATTTGTTCTTTTTACTTATCAAATTAACCAACTGCTAATTCATTTGCAATATTATAAGTTACATAAACTTTTTTTTACTAAAATTAAACAGCTAATTATACCAAAGATTCATAATTCATACATAAAATTCTTATTATTGATTTTTATTGTTGTTATTGTTAGATTTATAATTCTTTTTTAAATCTTCGTGTATCTGTTCTATATTTTTTTTTCTTCTTCTTCTTACTAAATTATTATTTATTATTTTTCTTTTCTTTTGTTGCAATTGAATTATTATTTTCATTCTTTTTCTTTTTAATTCTTATTTTGAATGTCTACCTATTTATTTTAACTGTTTTAGGAATATCAGTGAATTATCCTTAAACAATTTTTTAAAGCTAAGAAAATACAAAGAATCAGCCATAAAAGGAGGTTTTTAAAGCATATAACTCATTTAAAATAACCCTAAAAACAAAATATCAATCTAAATTAGATATATAAATTACTGCTTGAGAGTAAGTCTTTAACTCTATTTGCTTTTGTTCAGAAAATATTTTATACTTTCAATTCTCATTGGATAATTTTTCTTTCATGTACATGTTTTAGAGCCAAACAGAAGTATGTATTAATTTTTAATTTTCTAATTCAAGTCAAGATATATACTTATCAAAATAATTAAAACCATCAGCATATTCCATATTAATTCACAATTTACCTTATTATGTTTAATAAAAATCTGTAAATTTAATTATATTAGGATGATCTAAAGTTTATAATATTTTAGCTTCTTTAATTTAATCTTCTTTTCTTTTTCGGGCTATTGAACCAATACCAATTTATTCTTCACCCATTTAGTTCTAAATTGTCATATCATTATTGTTACCCATCTGCTACTGATATAGCTTAACCAACAGCTCCTCTTCCTAACAGTTTAATTTTGTATATTAAATTTACTCAGATGAAGACATTTTTAAATTGATTTATTATTATTAAGTAGAATAAATTTAGTATATTATTAATTTAAGAAAAACAAGTCATGCTTTAATTTTAATATTTAATATTAATTCGTCATCAAATTCAAAATTTTAAGGAATTATCTTTTAATGAAGCATTTATTAATTATCAATTTTACTTTATTAGTCTTATTTGACCTATTTATCAATAAAATTTACTGTTGCTATATAATTTTACAAATTTAACCATTTAAGTAATTCTAAGCTTCCAAATGCCAAAGGAGTGCAATTATCTTTATTTATTACATTTAAATCTCCCCCTTTATGTAAAAAATCTATTATAATTTATTTATTTCCTGATTAAAATGCCATATGAAGTGGTGTATTGTCATTTGAACATTTTTAATTAACATCAGCTCCTGCTTTCAATAATAGCTTTGTCATTTAAACATCTCCAAATTTTGCACTATAATATAAAGGGGTATTTCCATTTTAGTCATATTATTCAGTATCTGCTTTTACATACTAAAATCCTGCTGACTCAGCTATGGTTACACTTTTCATTTTGGCTGCTTGAATCAATTTTCTGCTTTTCACCTTTGTTTCTCCACTAATTCTAATTTTTGCTACTTTTTTAATCAATGATTATTTTAAGCTTTCATTCTTAATTTCTTATTTTAAATGCAAACTCTATATAATATAATTCAATTACTTATTTTACTATTCTACTGCTTGCTAATGATATATCTAATGTTTTCTATTAACTTAGTCTTTGAGTCTATGGGGATGATGGTGATGAATATGGAATAAATATTGATTTTTATAATTATTCTAAATGTAATTTAGGAGGAGAAAAGACTGAAAGATCTTTTAATTTTTCAGTCTATCTCTTATTTAATTCATGAGATAATTCTTCAAAAAATCTTTTCGCTTTCAAGCATTTCTGAATTTTTTTTTCAATATCTCTATTTTTAATATCTGCTTTTTATTCTACTATCTTTGAAATTTTTTTTTTATATATATATCTTTTAATTGCCATTTTTATTTTATTTGCTGCTTATATTTCTATTTCTTCAGTAACCCAACCTTATTTACAGGGCATGTTATTCATATCTACTTAATTAATAAATTTTAATTATTAGCTTTAAAATCTTCTACTTGATTATGGTCCTCCACTATAAAATTCTTGAAATTCATTCTTCTTTAGATTTTAATTTCTAATCCCCAATCTGAAATTTTGGGTTTACTTATTTAATTTCTCTTATTAAAATTAATTCTATTTATCATCTTATTAAAATATCATTAATTTAGATGGAGGATGAAATTTATGTTTTATTTATTCTAACATTAATTCTTCTCCATCTTTTATAAATAAAGGTTTTATCATTTATTTTGATGCATTTCTTTCAAAGAAATTTTATTGTGCAACTATTTGATTACCTTTTTTCTTATTTAATTCTAATAATTACTTATCGATATCTCCTTACAATATTTTACATTATTTCTTTAAATTTTTACACATAAATATTCGCTAAAGGATTTCCTGACTTTTATAACTTTTTCAAAATTGTTTATTTTTTCAATTCTATTGCATCTTTAAGAAATTTCTTCTTTTAAGCCTATATTAAATATTAAACAAATTTAGATTTAACAACTTTCATTTAAAGAGAATCTTTTGATAAATATTGTTTTTTTCTATAATTTATGGTCTTATCAGCTATGAATCAATGTATCTTATACCAATTTATTTTCTTTTAATTATATTCTATTCTTCAAAATATTTTTATCTTTTTCTCATCTAATTCTCTTTTAATGTATAAAAATCTTATAATATTTATTCTGAAATATTTAATTCAATTTATTATTTTATCTAATTAATAAATTTTACAAAACTTACATTAGTTTCCAAACAATTGATTGCCCTCTAAATAAAATCTCTATCTATACATTTATTTATTAAGAAACTTGTAGATGCGATATATTATAATTCTTCTTTCGTTATAAAATTTCCACTTTATTCGCATTTATCAAGAATAAATCCTCTTCTATTATTTTAAGTACCATTAGACATTTATTTCTTCAAAATTTCATAACCATTCAAATGATAATTTTTATTTATTTATATAAAATCTTCCTCGATTGCTTTATTCCATTCAAAAAAGACTTCGGGTTAAGAAATTTCAATATTATTAATATTAAGATTCAATTTTGTTTATGAATTAGAATTATTAGCTTTTAATGTTTAATTGTTCTATACATTTTTTTATGGATTATGTTAAGGAATAATATTGGTTGAATTTTGAATTAATTATACTAATACAAATTTAAGTCGCTTTAAAATAGCTTTATATTATGATTTCACTTTTAACCAATCATATAAATCTAATTTTACTTCAGAGGTTTAAATTAAATTATTGCATTCTTGATTTGTATCATATTTCTAAATAATTTCTAATTAACGAATTAATTTAATACTTTCAAATTATTTTGAAATTTCTTCAACACTGCATCTTATGAGATAATTTTGTTTCTCTTCAATTTTTGTAAACCTTTATAAAATGTTAAAATCAATTCCAAAATCCATACATATATCTTAGTACTTTTATTTTAATGGTTTATTCATATTAGATATGGATATCAATTTTTCAAAAATTGTACAAAGATTTTAAATTTGTGTTTATTTAATGTAAAGAGAATTTGTTCTAGATGTTGATCTAGTTAAAGGTTATTTTTATATATTGATAAAGCGATTTTGAATTTATTGTTTAGTAATCAGATTAGCAAACTCAGATTAGTTAGTTTCTTATTTGAAAGAAAAATTCCTAATTTTCATACTATTTTAATTAAATAATGTTATATTATATAAATAAATCAAATATCTTAAAGTAAACTCAATATTTATTAAGGTGAATATCTTTATTTAGGATTGATAGCTAGCATACCTTTGATTAATTAAATTAATAAAGGTGTAACTTAAATACCAGAATAGTTTTATTCTCGTAAAACAAATTCTAGATTAGTGAGAATTTTGATTTATTTTTCAACAATTTTACTAAAACTTCTGCCAGTAACAGCAAAAAGACCTTAAGCCAAAACTTTTTGACCTTTATAATTAATTACTTATGTGTCATAACTCATCCACAATGGCAATCCTGATATGATTTCCAATACAACGCATCCTAATCCCCAGATGTCTATCACCCAAGATTTATCATAATTAATAAGAGATTCAATTAATTGAGTATCATAGGACATCTAATTTTCTCTAAGAATGAAAGTCAACATTTCTGGAGACATGTATTCAGGAGTTGCCATAGAAAATTTCTCAAAGACTTCAACAAATTTGAAAGATGAACCAAAATCTATAATTTTAAAGTCAACATCTTATTGTCCATACGAGATTAGAATGTTTTCACTTTTTATATCACTATGGACCCAACCAGTCTTAACTAGCAATTCTATTGTTTGGGTTATTCTTTTTATAAACTTTAATAAAAAGACAGGAAACTACTTAAAGAGCAAACTTAATTTCTATGGAATTAACTACCATGTATTCTTATTATACCTTATAACTATTATTGAGGGATTCAAAGTCATACAATTAAGTGCCCAATGAATATCCGCAAACTTCGTATATTATGAATACATCATTAGGATCAATAACGTAATCTAACATTTTGCATAAATTTTTAATTCCTTCATTTTACTAATATTAAGTCTTTATTTAACCTCCTTTATTAAAAAACTAAGTGCAAAATGCTAATTCTTTAAAATGAGTTTCATGTTTGGATTTCCTTGGAATCTACTTCACAGCGCATAATGCGCCTCCTTTTTATTCCTTAGCTAACCAAATCAATGAAAATCCACCTCTCCCTAATAATTTCTCTCTTTGAAATCCAAAAGGAAATCTGTTTCCAAACTTATCCCATTCTTCTAAAGTTATTTCATATTATAAAATAAATGATTTGGCATCATTTACTTGATTTGTTTTGATGCCTACAGATTAAAATAGGGATTATTATTGTTATCTATTTTATTGTTATTATTGTTGAATAGAATATGACCTTTATTTTTAACTTGTATATAAAGAAGGTCTATTTTGATTTTTAGGAGATTAATTGTAATCTCCAATACTATTATTTCTTTTGTTCGATATTGATCTTTTTGTTTAAACTTAGCTTCTTTATGATAGTTAAATTAATTTCAATTAATTAGGAAAATCTGTCTCTGAATCCGATTGTTATTGAGTTAATATTCTGTTTGTTTTATTACTTAATAACCCTTTATTGATTTTCCACTTGTTGGAAAACACACTTTAATCAACTTTATTTAAAGGAGAATAGTTTAAAGAAATCTATATAAATAAACAAAAATATCATACTAACTTTGTGTTTCTTGTGTCGTCTACTTCAGTCTAGAGATTAAGTTTTTATTTGCAATATAACTACTTTAGTTAAAGTTGATGTTGTTATTTTACACTCCTTTTCATTTATTAATACAAATATAATAAATAGATGATTTTACAAATAACTCATATAATTCATTAGTATAATACTCTTTCCAAACTTCCAGTTCAACTAAGACAATTCACTCAATTTTATATTATATCTCATCAAATTTAATAAAACATTCAAATATTAAAGGAGTTAAGCAAAAAATAATGAAAATAATCTTCTCTATTTTTCAAACAATACTTGATCCTACTTTAACTCTACTAACTAGATCTTCCTCTACCATAAATTTATATTTGAAATACAATTTGTAATTTATATTATTGGCAACCCTACAACATTTTTTTTTATTAAAATATTAAATAATCTAGTAAAAAGTTTATTTCCATTTCATTATTCAATTATGATCAGTTTGTCCTTCTAGTTGGAATATATTCTTAATTAAATTAATTTTAATTTAATTCATATTACAATAAGAGTATCAATGAATTAATTAGATAAAGTATGTAGATTTAAATGTTTAAACATCTTATATCTTTGAATAATGGATATATTTATAAAATTGTTGTAATCATAAATTTGAATAAATATGGATTAATGTAATTTATCATTATAAATGCTTTTTTAAGCCTGTCTATTCTACTTAGTTTAAGAACTCTTATTTCAATGCTAATCCTATCTAACCAACTTCATTTTCTGATCCATTATATAGTACACAATTATCAAATACTAATAGGACGTCATTATAGAATTCCTTACAATTTTTATATTGATTTATATTTAATTTTTACTAACTTAGAATTATTTAATATACCTTTACAGTTCCAAAATCCATAGGTTTTTTAACAATGTCATAATAATCATTAATACCATACTTTTTTTCATCAACAGGATTATGAAATAGTTAAGCACCTTTTGCTTTCCATAATATTTATAAAACCTTTTTAGCTATTTTTTCCCAAAGTTCATCATCTTTAACAAAATTTAAAACATTATCATCAATCAATTCATCTGCATTAATTATTAAATTAGCTATTTAAGGGTATTATTATTAAAATTTAGCAAATTCAGATGAAGTTACTTCTTAGAGATTTCCATATTCATCTGTAAACATTAATTTATAAGCTTATTTTGGCAGATCCTTGTTTTTCTTCTTCTAATATTTCGGTTGTTCTCCTTTACTATTTTCATTATTGTAATTAGAATTTGGTTTATAATCCTCTTTCAATTTTCCAAAATAAGAGTTGAAAAGTTCTACTACTTCTTTTCTTTGGAATCTCTTAGCAAAGAATTAAGCTGTTTTTTTGTGTTGATCCTAATGATTAGGATTGCAACCATTCTAAAATTCTTTTTATATATTTACATCAATTAATATTTTACAGATCTCAGCATGTCCTTCCCTTGCTGAATAAAACAATGCTGTTTAATTTTGTAATGTATCTACCAGATTTACGTTAGCTCCAACTTATACAAGTCTAATAAGAATAATATAAAGTATGTCTATACCTTGTTACAATATCGATTTTATTATCTCTAGCTGCATAAAATAAAGGTGTTTGTCCATATTAATCTTGATCATTTATATTTAATGCGTTCTGAGACAATACAAAATCCAGTAATTTGAGTTTACCATCTCTACATATATAAAATAATATTGATTATTTTAACGAATCTTTAAAATTTAAATTAACCCTAAAATTTGTCAATAATGACAAAAACTTTAATGATAACCCTTCATTATCAAATTACACTACAATGTAAGAGGAAATCTATTTGCTGTTTGAATCAACTATATTAACCAAGTCCATATCTTTGTACTATTCTAAAAATACTCATCAAGTTTTCTTACGTAAATAATTCATCAATTTCTCATATTCTTATGCTTTTAAAATAGTTTTGAATTCTTCATATATTTATTATTAATATTCTTAAGTGTATTTTGGATGACTCTAATCTTAATCTATTTATTGAGGAATTTATGGTTGAGGTTGAGGTTGAGTTGGAAATCTGTAAGGAGATATATTTTAAACCATAAAACAAAGCATAAACTAATTATAAGCTATATACTTAATTACTTTTTACTTATTTCATCATCATTAAATTTTGATAATACACTTTATATCGATAAATCATTGTAATTCATAGCTTACAATATTGTTATCAAATCTCCCCTTGTTATTTTCCCATTTTTTTAGAATTTTTAAAAGAGTCCCTCATAAGATTATATATACATGTATTACATAATTATTTATAATAAATTATTATAATTGACATTAAAAATTCACTCTTCAAGTTCATATTAAATATATGTCATGTTTTTCTTTTCCAAACTCATTTTTAATTTCTTAAATCATATTTTTTCATATTAAACACTATTTTTACTTATATTATCATAAATTAATATTGTAGATATTATTATTATAGTAAAACCTATAAAAATATAATTTATTTCATTAGAGAGCAAATGATTTTTGACTCGAATCCCATGGTTGCAATCTATCTGATTGATTTGGTTCAGGGTTTGGCTCTGTAAACATTTCTTATTTTGGTAATGAATGGCGATATTTGAATCTTTAAGGTTTATTATGTAGACAATGAAGTTTAGGAAGAAAACAATCTTTTATAGTTTCAATTTATTTTCCTTAAATCTCATCAATAGTATTAGAATATTTTTTACGACTCTCTGGTTTGTCTTTCGATTTTCTCTTTATTATATTGTCAATATATGATTGATAAACCGTATTTTTTTTTGGGATGTTTGTAATTACAAAAGGAGATGGATTATTTTATTGAATACTTGACCTTTTTACAATCTTTTATGGGAATACACTAAGTTCGATATACTTTGATGGAGATGGTTAACTATTAATACGATAAGTGAAAATTGGAAAAACTTATCCCTTATTATTTTGTTTGATTAAGCCTTTCCTTACAAAGAATTGAAAGTTTGGTTCTTATTATATTGTAGATTTTTCTCTAAATGCCATTATATTAACAAAAAGAAAATATTAATAACTTATGATAAAATTATTCGCAACTTCAATTAGATCAATTATCAACTAATAATCTTGTTTTCTAAGATAATTATTATATATAGACATGTATGTTATCCCACCATCAAGGTTGGTGGGTACTTTCAGTTCCCTATTTGGTCTCTTATCTTTCTTTCCATTATATATCTTATAACCTGGAGACAATTTAAAAGACAGGCTATGAGGTACTTTAATTATATTTTCCTAATCTGCTTTATTGGTCAGTTTTAACCAACTATATAATGAATTATTTTGATCAACGTTGAATTGGATAGAAGAATAGATTTATTTAAAAAATATAAGAAAAAAGAGAAACAATAAACATTAACAGGTAAGAATGATTTATATAATTTATAAAGATTACTGTATAAAGCAGTAACTCTTTTTAAATTTAATTAAAAAAGAATAATAATATTGATATTGCTGATGAAATTTATTTACATATACATTTGAACATTCATAGTAAGAAGATTTATTAAAATTTGAGAGTGATAAAATTCAAATTCTTTGGTAAAAGTACATTTATTATTAGTGAAATTAATATTTTGCTTAAGTGATTAACTACATTTGATAAAGATTTAATTTAAGGTGATATCATATGTTATAAAACTATTGTGAAGAGAAATCGAAAAGAGATTTTAGATGACTATTATTGAAAAAACTAAATAAAAAGTATCAAAATTGAGAGTTGTGTATAATTTAATTTGTGATGTTAAAATATATTTTAAAAAATTCAATTACTTCCTTTCATTTGTTATCGAAATATCAAATAAGCATTGAAAAGATTCGGAATTTTTGTATTATAGCTCATATTGATCATGGAAAATCAACTTTAGCAGATAGATTTCTTGAGATTACAGGAACTATTAGCAAAGGAAAACATGAGTAATATTTAGACAAATTGGAAGTTGAGAAAGAGAGAGGAATTACCGTAAAGGCATAATCAGCTGCGATGTTTTATACAGTGAATGGAATAGAAGTAAATTATTTTAAGATAATATAGTATTTGTATAATTTGATTGATACTCCAGGACATGTAGATTTCACTTACGAAGTATCACGTTCTATGAGAGCATGCGAAGGTGCTATACTATTAATTGATGCTACACAAGGAATCCAAGCATAGACACTATCTAATTATATATTAGCAAAAAAGTAGAATCTAAAGATTATCCCTGTTATAAATAAAATAGATATGACATCAGCCAATACTGAAGGTGTTATTTAATAGTTAGTTGATAAATTTGATATGAATCCAAACTAAATATTTAAGGTATCAGCTAAGAAGGGAACTGGTGTAGCAGAATTATTAAATAATATTGTTACTTTGATACCTCCTCCTTAGGATCATAAAGAACTTAAATGTTTTTTAATTGATAGTTGGTATGTAAGAGATAAAGGAGTTGTATTATTAATTCTAATGAAAGGAGGTTATCTAAAGAAAGGAGATTAAATCTTATCTTGCGCATTCAAAAAGAAATATGATGTGTTTGAGGTAATCAAATTATATTAAATTAGGTAGGAATATAAAGTCCAGAATATGATCCATAAGAGAGATTAGAACCAGGTTAAGTTGGTTATGTCATGACAAATATGAAGGCAGCAAATGAAGCTAGAATTGGTGATACATTCCGACATCCTCTCTCAAAAACTTTGCCTGAAGCAGGTTTTGAATAAGTCAAACCATTGGTTTATTGTGGAATATATCCAGAAGATCCAGATGATTATGCTGAATTGAATAAATCTATATTTAAATTGGCATTGACTGATCCTGCTGTTATTATACAGAAGGAAAGTTCTGCAGCATTAGGAAATGGATACAGATGTGGTTTTCTTGGAGTATTGCATATGGATGTTTTTAGAGAAAGATTGGAAAATGAATATAATTTAAGTGTTTTGTTAACTTCACCTAGTGTTCCATATAAAGCAATTTTAAGAAATGGAAAAGAAGTTATGGTGGAAAATGCAATCATGGCACCAGATGCAGCAATTATTAAGCATTATGAATAACCTATGGCTATGGCAACTATAATGTGTCCTGAAGAATATAGTGCCACCATTTTTTAATTATGTGATGCTAGAAATGGAAGAATTGTTGATTAGGAAAAATATGATAAGTAAGATAGATACACTTTTAAATTCCCTTTAAATGAAATCATCTAAGATTTATTTGATAAAATTAAGAGTGCCACTAAGGGATATGGATCGTTAGAATATGAATTTTGTGGTTTTGAGAAAGCTAACATTGTGAAATTAGTTATACATTTAATGGATGATCCTGTTGATGCATTATCCTTTATGGTTCCAGAAGAAAGAGCACATTAATTGGGAAAGAAAATTTGTTAAAGATTAAAAGAAAACATTCCATAGCACTTATTTGTTGTATCAATTTAGGCTAAAGTTGGTGGAAAAGTCATAGCTGCTGAAAAAATAGGAAGTACAGGAAAAAATGTAACTGCTAAATGTTATGGTGGAGATTACACAAGAAAGAAAAAGTTACTTGATAGATAAAAAGAAGGAAAGAAAAGAATGAGAGAAGTTGGAAGGGTTACTGTAAGAAAAGATACTTTCATTTCTGTATTCAAAGATGATTGAAATATAGATATATCATATTATCATAACTTTTGTTTATTATTCGCAACCTATTTTATTGAGAACTTCTAAGTATCTAATCTACATAGCTGATTTTGCACTTAATAGTTCAGCTGCTTCTTTCATCAATTTTGCTGATTACACATTTGATTCAGCTATCAAAATTTTTGCTTATGCAGCTCTAAAATATTTTAAAAATTAATTACCTAAGTTCTGTTGCTGCTTAAGCTAAGGCAGATTTAATTTTTTCGTCTATTTAGATATCCTTTATCATCATCAATTCAACATCTATTCCCCAATCATCTACATGATCATCTACAAAACGTTATATATAATCTTAAATTTCAGTTCTTTTTTCCAATACATCTTACAATGTATATGCACCAATAACACTTTTTATGGCTGCCAAAGTAATTTATGAAACAGCCATTTTTATATCATAAATGTAAAATATTGCCTTTTTTGGTTCTAATACTCTGTAATACACAGAGGCATCAACCTTTATAAGAATATTATCTTTTGTTATGACATATTGTTTCTCACAATCTATCATTTAAGTTCTACAATCAATTTTTATCAATTTATCAGTACAAGGATTAAAATATTATAAACCAGGAGGCACTAAGATTACAATTATTATTTATACTTGTTTTAACGTACTTTCCGAATCTTAAGTATACTCCTACATAACCTTGTTCAATTTTTTTGTACGGGTACTCTACGAATGGATTGCAAGGACAAAAAGCTGAACAATTTCCACAACATTCCCCACAATTATAGATATAACTCTGATAGGATCCTCCAAGATTTAAGTTCTTTTCATTTTCAACTAATTGCTCTCTAGGATATCTCTACTAAAATTTAGTCTCATCTAAATATGGATTTATTTTCTCTTTTTCTATTGCATCTGGATGAACTTTGGAAGATTAACAATTTATTATTACTTTTAGCTAGTTGCATATGTTTGTAGTAATATAATAAATTATATATAAACTATTATTAAATTTATGGATTTTGAAGATTATTAATATCTCTTCAAATTTGTATTGATAGGAGATACAGGTTAAAAGCACATAATATATTTAGGTGTTGGAAAATCTTGTTTCTTATCCTAATATGTTAAAGGAAAATTCATTTCGGAATATGATCCTACAATAGGACTGGAATTTGAGAGTAAATCAATCGAATTTAATGATGGAGTCGTTGTTCAAAATTAATTATGGGATACAGTAAAATTCATTATTTTAATTAGTCTGGAAGCTCTTAATTTATGGCAATTCAGAAAACCTTTTGTTAGAAGTAATCAATTTTAATTAAATATAAATTGTAGTGCTGCTGGTGCTATTATTTTTTATAAGATTGATAGCGAGAACTCATTCAAATCGTTAGAAAATTGGATTAATATTCTAAAACAAGTATCATCTGATAAAATACAAATTGTTATCGTAGCTACACATAAAGATCTGGAAAATCAAAGGTAATTTTTATTCTAAAATTTAGACAAGTTTAAACTCAACAGGGCAGAAATCTTGCTGATTCTTTAGATGCTAAATTTTATGAAATCTCCAATTACGATAAAGATCAAATTGATGGAATAATTAATTCTCTATCATACAATGTTTTAAGATTAGTCAATTCAAATAAAATCAATCCATTGAACACAGTATTCCCATTAATCATAATAGCAATATGGTGTCAAAATGAGTAGACAATAAGAATAATAATATGCAACTTAACAAGAAAACACGGAAGAAAATATCATTTAACAATAGTCATCTCCAAAAAGAAGAGGCTCAGATAGCAAAAATGAATAAACAACATTCTCACCAAACAAAGTTTCATCTTCTCCACAAAGAGCATAAGAAGAGGAGTAAGGGATAGAATAAACTTAATAATAAAAAAATCCGCAATTTCAATTATTATTTATTCTGCTGCCTATAATAATTGCATATGGATTATATTTAATATTATTATGAATAATTGTGTATTAAAAATGTATATTTAATAATAATATTTAAAATCAATTAATTCTCAAATAAATTCTAAAATATTACTATTAACGTCTATGTGCATGTTTCTCTGTTTACAATTACCCTACAATACATTGATATTTTAATTACATATAGATATTTGTATAATTCTATACCCATCCAACCAACAATAATTGAATGCATTATTGGATTACTTCTATGCATTTCTAAAGCATATTTTTAGACTTTATATAAAGGGATTGGTTAAAGATTATAATTTTTACATCTTAAATTTGTTAATGAATGAATGCATCTAACATACAAACCACGAACTTGATCATCATCAAAATTTAAAAATTAAGGCTTATTTTTTGAGGAATACTCAGTTTGAGTAGGTATTTAAGGATTGGTTAGATTCCAATAATTTTCTGTCATTTATTACAATTTATCTATTACATATTCTTATTTAAATATAGCACTAGCATTTATGTTGAATAATTTGGATATTAAAAGAGTAGTAATCTAAATGTAAGCTACATGATCCATATTATTGGAGTCAAATTTCAAAGGTTAAGGAATTTTTCTATAGCCAGTCCACGCACATTCTAATGCATCAACTGGATATTATTTCAACAACTAATTAATTTTAAATTCAAAATGAAACTCATATAATTCTTTAGACAAACTGAGTATTTTATCAAGTGACAAACAGAATTCTGGCTTTGATATTCTATTGATAACATGAGCTTTAATATGAAAATTGTCAACCCTAATCACATTTAATTAAATAATATTTACACATCTGGTTCTTCAACATTCTACAAGTATGCACCTTTATCTTGAAGGAATTTTTAAAAGTCAGTAACAAAACCAACAAAACTATTGTCAAAAATCTCTTTAGCCCAGAGAACACAATGAATAGGAAGATAAGGGAATTTCTTATATGTATCTTGATCTACATTATACACATTTTTTAATGTCTCTTAGATCTGTAATTACTAATTTGCTCTTCCGAATTATGTATAAGCTTTTAATCCATTAAGTATTTAATCAAATAAAACCTTATTGTGTTTCTAAGCTTATTATTAAATAAGTAATCTTGATGTTTGATTGTTGATAGCAGAAAAGATTATATCATGTTATTTAACAATGATTTCAGACTTTTCACTAAATTTTGTTTTATCAACATCAATATTCATAGATGAACAAAGCGATTATGCTTATTATTAAGCCACGTCAGCTTTTGACATTCCAAGAGTTTGTTAACTATTATTAGAGAGTAATTTACTTAAACCAATAATGAGTTCCTAAAGTATATTTACGAACAATATCATCATCTAATATAGTAAGTTTAGAATTAGGTTGAGTGCAACATTCCATCAAAGAAAATAGTCGAACTATTTCACATCCAGTTCCTCCACTCCCTATAACTAAAGCATTTAATTATTATAATTTGCTTTTAATCTAAGTTTCATCAACCTCTATATCGCTAACAAATTGAACAAATGAACATTCTTAAGGTGCGAATTTACCTGTAAATTTAACTACTTCTAAACTACAATACCCTGCCCATAGATTAATTACTGGATATTTAGTTGTTTGCATTAATTTAATAGTTTTTTAGCATAATTGAACATCAAATTAATCTAAATCAAATGTTTTATAAATAGCTAAAGCAATAGTTATTATTTCTTATTCACTTTATGGTTTAGTAGCTTAATCCAAAAGTTACAAATTTGCGATTACCGTGCTATATACAACTTTATCCTCATTAGTTTTAAGTATTTTAGGATTATAAATGGTATCTGACAGTTTTTAAAATTAATATTTGAAAGGTACTTTAGTTAATTAAACTAATCCACCTGCCAAATACTTATTAAAATGTTAAGTATATTCAATTGAGAATTCAGTTGGCGATAATACTTTAATAGGACGTGCTTCTGGTCCATTTACTTAAGTCATACCTTCAACATTACTAATTCTTACAAAATCACCAGTTTTATAATTATGTGGTATAGAATCATGAATTTTAACTACGCCTGGATTAGAATTAGTAATATTGACTATATGATATGGAAAAGGCTAAACACCATCTCTATCAAAAACTTTAAATCCTTAACCAAAATCTGAAATTTTAAGACAGATAAATCCAAAAGTACATGTCCAAATGACTCCTTTATTATTCTTTTAATTTTTAGATGCATTTGACCTTAAATGTTCGCTTACAGCTATTGCAAATTTTATAGATTAAATATCGCAAATGATTGTTAAATCATGCTTTTCTATTTTTGATAAGATTTCATTGTCCTTGTAAGACATCTCTAAAGTTTCTATTTATGTGACATTATTTATTTTTAGAAGTTATTCGCATTATTTGAGTCTTTATGATTATATATCGCAAAGTGTTATCAATTCAGGTTATTGTGTAGATATATGTTTGGCGATCTCTAATCCAAGCTAGGATTGTAGTTATTAATTACACTTGAAAGTCCAATAATGATAATCTTAAGACGTTAGAATTTCTATGATGTGGTCTTTCCAAACAATTTGATTTCTTTCTCTGTCGCTAATTCATCAAATGATTGAATTTACATAGAAATAATTTAATTAATTATTTAAGAAATTCATTATTATATATTATTTCTTATAATAAATATATTCAAACAATCTATTGATTAATTCTCTTAGTCACACTTTTTGAATATAAAAATTAAATTAATACTTTATAAATATTTATTATTTTTTTATTAAATGTGTATTACTATTGCATGCGAAGCTATATGTTGTGCAGGCACATAAATCTGCAATTTTGCATGTTGTTGTTGTAAATACTTTGCTGAGACTACCCTTAAAGAATAGATTAAATTGACCTATATACTCTTAAACTACTTAATTATGACATTTACTGTTATTGCGCTCTACTATATTTAAGATTTTTATATTAATTATCTTAAATATTTCGGATGCCCAGAAGGAATATCAAATTTATGTTTGGGAATATCAGGAATTTATAGGATGAGTTTTGTCCTTACCATATTTTATATAATATTACTATTGTTTATGTTTGAAAAAGGATCTTTAGCAAAAATGGTTAATAATGGTTTATGGTTGTTGAAATTCATGTAATTAATCAAAAATAAAATAGATTCATAGCTGTATTATTTTATGGAACGCTCTATATGTCCAATAAGTTCTTTGAAATATTCGTTGATATTAGTATAATAGCCTCTGGACTATATTTACTATTTTAAATAATCATATACATTGACATTTTCTGTCTTTGGGCTGAAAAATGGGCAAGAATGTATGATGATGGAGTAGAAGGAATGGGATCAGTCCTTATAGCCGCAGCTTCATTAACTTTTACATTTGCATTAATCCTTAATATTTACAATTTTATTTGGTTTGATCACAATTACTTTATTAACCTGATTAATGTTGCAATTATCATCATATTAACAGTAGTATAATTATTTGGATTTAATCCATCAGGATCTTTACTTGCAACAGGTTGTATCTCTTGTTACATAACTTATTAAACTTTTAGCGCTTTATCAAGTTATCCTGATGCAAATATCAATATATTTTATGATTCAGAAAAAAACATGAAGATCTAAATGTATGTTAATGGAATATTAAATTTTATTTCATTGATTTATATAATATTTGCTACATAAGAATAAAGCAAATAAGCATTAGTCATTTTAGATAAATCTCATGAAAAGAAAAGATTAAACAATAGTTAATAAGTTGAAATAGAAATGACTTCTACTTAATAAATGAATGAAGCTAAAGCTTTAATTGAGTAGATTGAATTACAACCTTACTCAAATAATCAATACATAGTTTTCCATATAGTTATGATATTCTGTTCGATGTATATGGCTATGATGATCACAAATTGGGGTAGTCCAAATATTAGGGTTAATACTTTTGAAATTTATATGCCAAGCTAACTTAGTTATAATGTTAAATTAGGTTCAGGTTGGATTTGCTCTGGACTTTACTTGTGGACATTGATTGCTCCAAGCATTATGCCTAATAGATTTAATTGATTTATTACATTAAATGATTTAGAAGTACTGAGATGAATTTAAAAAATAAATTATCACATATAGACTTTATTTATTTCTTTTTTGTTTTGAATATATGAAAAATAAACTTGTATACACAAATAAACTCAAAATTTTTCTATTTTTTTTTCGGTTATCATAACTATTTAAATGTAGTAAATGAATTTGATCTTTTACGATTACCTTCTCCTTCTTGTTTTGTTTTCTTGGATTGTTTCAACTACCATACAAATTAATTTGGAGTGCAACTCAATGTACTTTTTTAACATTCAATATCGGATATAGAATAGCAAGAATCATCATCATCTTCATTATATTATTCATTATTCTTTGGATTTATGTAATTTTCCAAAATAAATTTCTCCAACTGTCCTTTTTCATAAGATTTAAATAGTTATCCTAAATCCTTTGTATCATGAGAAACTACAAAATTCTTCAATTCACTTCTTTCCTCTGATGTAATCAATTTCTATTGAAACATGCTTTATATTGTACGAAGTAGCGAGGAATAAAATGGAACTAACTCTATATTTGAAGACATTTTTAAACGAATTATATTAAATTAATGTTTTAGTTTTTTTAACTAAAAATTTTTACATTAATTCTTTAAGTGTTCTCTCTTCCTAAATTCTTAAATTGATATTAAATAAAACTATAAATTTTATTATCATTAACATGTCAAAATTAATGAGGTTCACCTTATGTGGGTAAAAGTCCAAATCTCTTCTTCAATTCAACACGATATTTCTAGTTGACATCATCTGGACTAAATCTTGCTATTCATTTAATTTACATTAATACCAGGATGAGCATTAAATGTATATGATCCATCATCAAGTGTATTTTTTAAAGTATAAACTCTTTTTCCTTCCTCATTCAAATAATACCTCAAATGCATTTTTTATTTTAATATTTAATTTATATATATAAATCATATATATAAGTTTATAATAAAAAGAGTAAAATAAAAGCATTTTTTGATTTAAATTTTTTTGTACATTTTTGCTTTTATTTTCTTAAATTATTAGATAGGATGGAAATTTTGATCATTTAAATAGCAATATTTCTAAAATTAATTAATTATTAAATAATTTATATCTAATTTATTTGTTATCGATAAACGCAGATAAAATTCTGATTTGGTATGAATAATTGATGAATTTAATGAATTTGAGATTTTTTAAGAAAATAATTATTTTATATTAGCTTAAATTATTCATAATTAGATTTCAAAATTTATTCCTATTTATTAGCATCGTTTTAAAAGAATATATATTAAATTATCTCTAATATGTGATTATTTAAATTTGAATTGAATTTAATTGATTTTAAAACAAAACATGCATAGATATATCATATAATATATTATGAATCATTGTCCTTCAGGAGCTGTTTCTGCTCCTCCAGATCTGAGTTTGCTGAATATGTGTAAGAGCACAACGATTCCCAAATATACAAGACTAATTATTAGTACGGTATTTGGTTGAACTTTAAGAGATGAGACATCTCCAGAATAAAAATTCAATCCTGATTGTCCTCCATTTTCTGTTGCTTTTGATGCTAAATCATGTAAACAGAAATATCTTACGACTTTTGCCTCCTCCTTATCTTCTCTTTATGGCATCTTTGGCGAGTTATGCTTTTTCAGACATTTATTAAATTAATTAATATGAATAATGTGCACGTTGTTTAATTATTATTTATATTAAAATCATTAAATAATACTATTTTCATTTTCTAATACCAATAAATTTAATAGCAAATTGAATGAATTCAAGCAAAAACTGTGGACTTTATACCTGTATGATCCAAATATAAATTTGTATTTTTGAAAATAAATCACAGCTAATTGTATTTATGACAACTTGAAAAATATTAAGATCGAACTTTATTTCTAATAATTATTATTTAAGATAAAAGACTTGGATTAGACATGCTTATAAAAATTTATGATTTTTGAAAATAGAGAAAAGTTCACCAAATAAAAAATTTCAAAATCTCAAAATTAATGTCATCTTAAATCAAATAATTATGTAATTATTATACTGAAAATGTAAATTATCAAGTAATAATAATTAATATATGATATATTTCAACTAATTATAATCATTTAGGAATAGAATTTCTAAAAATGCCTTTATTGTTTATTGGTGTTACTATTTTTTTATTTATTTTTTTAGACTTAGACTCAATCTAACCAAATTAAAATGTCATTGGTAATTCTAAATCATCTACCTATATAATTTTATATTCTTATTCATCTTCATAATTTTCAGAAAAATTTTCACTTAATTAAAAAGATTGTAAGGGATTAGATTAAATTTAAGTTCTAGGAAAATTGCCTTCCTCTTAGTTTGAAAATCTTATTTAAAATTAGTTTTAATGTTATTATTATTAATTAAATTTTGGTATACACTAAGTAAATGGAGCCATGATCTATCTAGATTAGTATTCTTCTTCGATGGATTCTTGAGGCCCTCTTTTACAAATAGCTGAGAATATGCTATCATCTTACTCTTGAACAACTGTTTTATACAAATCATCAAAATTGTTAACCAAATTTAGCTTTTTTCTTTAACCAGCTTTAATATATTTTTTTTCTCCTAATTCTATCATATTTTTAATTAATAATGAAAACTATGTTAAATTATAATTCTAATAAATTCTGTTTATAATTATTCTTTTGAGTAGAGTTTTTAAATAGAATATTAATTAAAGCTATTATTTCAATTTATAATTTATTGTGAATATCAAAAATTATTAATACATAAATTCTAAATAGAATAATAAGTTATAATCAAATGTCTAAAATTTAATTTTAATTGATTTTATTGAAATTTTATATGCAATAAATATTCATATTCTATATGTCAGTTAGATTGGTTTTGAACCATCATCAATGTTTACAAGATTGAAGAGTTATCTTCTTACAAATTTTATTAATTATGTTAAAATTATTATGATTATGGATACATTTATTTTTATTATTAATAAAACATAGAATTATGCATCATTAAGCTTTGATATTAAGAATAATTATAATAAGGTTAATGGAATTAGTTTTATTATTATATCCAAAAATCGTACATAAGTTATTATTATTATAATATTTGATTCTAAAAATTCGAGATTTTGGATAAGTCATGAGAGTTTATATTTTAAGCAAATCTTTTTGTATTAAAATTAGCAATAGCAAACTTCCAAACAATTAATCCATGATGATTCAAAAAGTTACTTTAGTTTAACTTTGATAAATATCCAAAAAATTCAACTCTATAATCATAAGTAAAATACTCAAATAATCTTTATATGGGATAATTAGCAAATTAATCATTTACTAATTTTCGAAAAGACCTAAATTAACATAAAGAATGTACTCTTCAGAAACTGCAACCTCTTCTTCCCAAAGTTTTTATCTCCATTGATCTCCTGAGTAAATGATTGCTTTTTCAGCAACATTGCTACCATATTTATCCATAGACATTGAAACAAAATCTTTAATTAAATATTAATCTAGAAGTATTTTTTTGTAAAGTTCTGAACCTCTTTGTAGTATTTATTAAATAATATAATTAGCATATTATCTTCTTACCAAACATGATGAATTTTTTATGATTCTCATGATTATATCATTTGCAACTTATTTTCCATTTTTATCTATTTGTTTAGGCAATGTATCAATAATTTTATTTACTATAAGGCATCCAAATTAGTCTGTAGAAAGTTCAATTTATTTTTAATTATTATTTAATATCTAATAAATTTTAATTAAAATAATTACATATTTATCAAGAATTAACAATAGAGAGTATAGATTATCACCATCAAATACTTCTAAGCATTTTTAAAATATTTAACTTCCAATTTTATGTAAATATAACTTTTAAGTGTTACTATTATCTTCTAATAAAAACTTCGTATATTTATAAAATTAATTTTATGAATCTTTTGGGAATTATGACATTATATCTAATCCTTTCTAAATCACTTTACATGCATAGAGATCAGTAATCAATTTGTTTATTTTATTGAATATTTAATCTAAAATCATATTTCTATACAAAGGAGGGCCTATTTTAATTTAATAAACTTTACCAACCTCAATAATTTTTTCCAGTATATAGTGCATATACTTATCCAAACTCAAATTTTCTATGTTATTTTTTATATAAGTATGAAACACATATTCTCTTTCTTTATGATTAGCATTTTCATATTCTTATTACATACGTCTAGAATTTTTAGTTAATTTCTCATGCGTCATATAAGAAGACCTAGAATCAAACTCTATATATTTACATATCAGCTTAAAAAGCAGATATCAAAGATGGTCTAAATTTTTCAGTTAATAATACATTTTTCATTTACTCATTAAGCAAATCAAATTCCTCATCTTTATATAATCTATTACTATTACCAAAATTGTTCATTTATTCATCAGTGTGTTTAATAGACAATATTTTGGATAGATTAGAGGTGTTAAGAACACTTTAATTGGTAGTTGATTCGCTGACTGATTGGAAACATGGAAAAAATTTATCTAAATCTGAGTTTATTTCCATAGGGATTTGATTTGACATAATTTTGATTAAATAATTAATTAACAATTAAAATTACATCATTCTTATTTGAATTAATTGACGTAAATATTATAAAAAGAAAGTCTTTTTAAATTTAACGATTTCTCCTAATAAAATAATGGTAAATCCATAATATACCTAAATTTTATGGTTTATTGAATATATAATTCTTATAAATTTTAAAGTATTTCATTCATCAAATTAAGATTCTTTTAATAATCTATTGAGTAATTTCAACCATTCTTAATTTTTGTAAAATTTATTATGTAAATGATATAAATAGTTTAGATTAATGTATTTTGATTTTTTAGATAATTTAGCTTTTAAAAGATTGTAACATTAATTCATTAAAATTAGAAATAAAATCGGAATAGTAAGAAAATAACAATAAATTACATTAAATATAAAATCTACTTCAAGTGGAGGATTGAAACTATAAACAAATTAAACTTTGTTGTATTTATAATCCAGTTCTTTGTCTTAAATTATTTTGTAAGAACAATTTATTAATAAACTCACATATTATTTCTAAAAAGTGTTCATACCTTATTAATCGATTATGAATAAAACTGACTTTGTCAATTATTAAGGAGTTAGATCCAATATAAAGATAAATTTAAAAAATAGATACAAAGTAGAATTTTAATCATTTATTAAAAGAGTTGAGAAACCAACCATCTGGAATAAGTTATAAATTTGATTCATCAGTGCAACTAATTAATTTTCCGTTTTGCCACTCTCCGAATTTTTTTTTTCCTTCTTTATTAATCATAAGTCCTTTTCCATGTTATTTACCATCAAGCCAATAACCTTAGTATTGCTTTCCATCAGGCCAATTAAAAATACCAAATCCAGACTTTTTGTCGTTTTCATATTCACCATCATAGTATTTTCCATCAATCCATCTATAAATACCTCTACCATGCATTTAGTTTCTATTCCATTAACCATAATAAGACTATATTCTAAATTATGAATAAATTACCCTACCATCCGGCCATTCATATTTGCCAATTCCATTTATCATATTATCCATCCATTCTCCATTATATGTACTTTATTAATTCCATTTATAATTTCCTTTTCCATTCTTTTTGCCATTTTTGAATTCTCCTTCATAAATTGAACCATCAGGCCATATTTCTTTACCAATTCCGTTTTATTTTCCTTACTTAAAATTACCAGTGTATATGGGTCCCCTTTAATATATACATTTTCCATCTCCTTCTAAATAATTGTTTATAAAATTTCCTTCATAAATATCTCCATTTGGCATTTCTAATGTACCTTGACCATTAGCTAAGTTATTGATTGTCATTCCAGTATAAATTCCACCATCTTCAAATTTAAGTTGATTATACAAACTTTCAATTTAATCCTTCTTTGAATCTATAGAAATGTATTTCTCTTTAATGAATGTCGAAGAGTTTGACTTATTATCCATAGATGGTGGTTTTTCTTGTTATAAAGTTAATAAGTACGGGGATGCTTTTCATCTTATTCATCATATTCAGGTTCAGAATCAGAATCAGAACTAATTTCAAACTTTTTATTAATTTCATTTTATTATGCTTCTGGTCTCATCTTGCATTTCTAGCATTCTTGTCCCATTGTTATACAAACAAAATGAAAACTTTAATTTTATAATATAAAAATTAACATTTAATGGGAAATGCAAGTGCCTGTTGCTCTCAACCTATTGCATAAACTAAGATTTAGTTGATTGCTTTAGAAAAATAAACAATTAATAATGAGGATTGCGATATTGAGGAGGGAGAAGCTGATGATTTTGCTAGGATTGGTTTAAGTAATTCTATTTAATTCATTTGAAGAAACTAATAATATTAAGGAACATAGTTTATTTAATTAACCTTCTCCTGTCAAAAGACTGGTTAATGTTGATGCTCCCAAATTAGGCTAACCTTTAGATTATTTTCCAGAAGTTTCAAATTAGATTGTTCGAACTGTTTTAAGCTCATTACCAGTTTTATAAATGAAAGAAGATAGAGAAAGAGGTCAATAAAATCCTCCAATAAAATTCGATAATGATTTCATCTATTTCGGAGAGTGGAAGGATATTTAAAAACATGGATTTGGTAAATTATTATACCCGGATGGAAGTTATTATGAAGGAGAATTTCTTAATAATCTAGCATCTGGATATGGAAGATTAATTCATTCTTTTGGGGACTATTATGAAGGTTATTGGAAAAATGATTAAGCAAATGGGATTGGAAAATACCATAGATACAAAAATTAAGCAACATATGAAGGAAACTGGGTGGATGATAAATAGCAGGGACAAGGCAAAGAAACTTGGTTGGATGGTTCCTCTTATGAAGGAGAATATTATGATGGCAAAAAGTAAGGAAGAGGAATGTTTAAATGGGGAAATGGAAATATGTATATAGGAGAATTTAAAAGTAATAAAATGGATGGACATGGGATTTATTATTGGAAAAGTGGAAAAGTTTATGACGGGTAATGGAAAGAAAATAGAATGGATGGTGAAGGAGTAATTATAAATTATCATATCTTAGTCTTTTAATTGGCCAGACGGTAGATTTTATAAAGGAGGTTATAAAAATGATCTTAAGGATGGATATGGCATCTTTTAATGGCCTGATGGAAGATTTTATAAAGGAGAATGGAAATAAGGCAAGCAACATGGAAAAGGCATACTTAAAATGGATTAATCCAAAGAAGTTTAAACTGAATGGGTTAATGGTAAAATGATTACTGAAAGATAAATTGAAATGTAGGGAACCACTTCTTGAATTTCTTTTCTGTTTTTATTAAATTTCCTTATCTAATTCAATTTTTCTCACTCCTATAATTAAAAATACTATCTTTTCATACAATTATAAGAAAATTAAAACTTCTCTTCATTTTCTTATGATAATGATCTTCTCCATCATCTTCAGAAAAGCATAACTAGAAAATTATCAACATAACTATTTCTTAAATTTAAACTATTTTAGGTCCCTATTTCTTTGATAAACTGAAACACTTTCGAGTAATTATTAGGACATCTATATAAAAATCTCATGATTGATAAAGTAATGGTTAATGTTACATCAATACTAAATTTAATTCAAATAATTTTTAAGAAAATTCTTGAATTAATAAAGAGTTTAATTCATCTATTAAATAATATTACAATCTTTTAGAATAACAAAGAAGTGAATTTAAAATAAATCAACTATTATAAAAAGTATACGATGAATTATACTAATCTAATAAATATGGTTTTTGTAAAATCAGATTCATAAATCGAAACATCTATTATTTTTTTTTTTTTTGATAGGAGAACACGAGATTATTCTAATTTAATCAATTGTTGTTTATAAGATTAATAACAAAACAGAAATATTAAGAGTGAGACATAAAATTGAATTTAAGAGTAACTTTTCTACTTCATGAAATGAAAATTTTCGATAAATCGACTTAAAACAAAGCCAAATTGTATTTTAATTTCAATTTCTAAAATTTTCATATAATAATTTACAGATAGTGTAAAGATAATCATTAAATCTCAGTATGCAACTAATTTATAACAAAGTTAAGCAGCTTAACCAAAAATATTAAGTTATTTGATTGCTTTCAATTAGTGCAAATGAAATCAAATTTAGTGATAAATATTATATAAGATGTAGATTAGGAATACTAAAAATTCAAAATAAAGTTTCGAAATGAATGAATAAATGATCTCTAGCTTAAGTATACTAAAAATCTTAAAAAAATCTTAAATTTTCAATAAATTACACTTAATATACCTTTAAAGACTTGAGATTGTGAGATGCACTTTACATTTTATTTTATAATTTATGCAATATTATAAATAATTATTAATATTAATTTGCAAATCTTCTATAATAAACTTTGAAATGTAAATATTTTGATTTTATGTTTAAGTTATCTAGAATAACCCTTTTGAATTTTGAACTCAAAAGTTATTTTACTTATATTTACTTATCAATATATGTCAATATATTAATAATAATCTGTAATTGCTTATTTATTTTCCATCATATAAAATTTAGTTAATGGCAACAAATTATAAAAGTATATTTTAGGCTAATTCTCCTTGACTATCGCATTAAAATAGAAGAAAGATGATATTGCAATAAAAATTAAGACCAATTAAGCATAAATTCAATATCAGAATGTGGTGAAGTAATTTCTAAAAATTAGGACCCTCTTTTGAATTGCTGAATAATGGTTATTAATCAAACTAAAAATAGAAAATAAGAGTTAATTTTTTACATAGGACACCTATAAAACAGCTTATGAGATATGTATGAGAAAATGATTTGGAGAACAATAACCAATAAGTGAAATAGGAATTAAATTCTTAGTATTCCAAAAATAATAATGTTTGAATGCATCTGAAATCTGAATTTTAAGAAATAAGATTCAATATAAATATTACATCAAATATATAATATATTTTCTTATTTTGTTCTTTAGTTTCTTTGTTTGGAAATGAAATTTACATTGATTAAAATGAAACAAAAAAAAATTAACTTATCAAATTTTTAATTTTGAAGACTAATTTTATAAAAACGAAATTTATGTAATTTTAAAGCTATCTGACTTTCTGTAAACAAGTTACAATATTCTTTTGTTAATTGATTAATTGTATAACTATATATTCAACATTTTGTTTTAATATATTAAATCGAAAAGCTTTATAATTTAAAGTAATTTATAAATCAATGAGAAGAAAGCAAGTTAAAGTCATTTAAATCTTTTCAATCGCAAGAATCTGAATCAATTATAATGAAAAAGAGTAGTATAGGATTTGAATAATCTAAATATAGATATATATTATAACAGAAAATAGATTATATAAATCAAAGAAAAATAGCTTTTTTATCTATTTCTGAAGGAGTTCTAGTCTTTTGTTAAGACTTTAATCTCCTTCTTTATATTATAGGATTCTTTTCGATTGAATATTGTTTGCTTCTTGGTATTGGTGGAGATGGTACTAAGCTTTGAGTAATCAAATATGATTCAAATTAGCCCTTGATGGATTCTTTTAAATGCTGATCTACTTTAGTTTTTGTGACGGAACACCCCATAAATATTAATTATTATTTTTAATCTAATGTACTAAGTTTAAGAAATTAAATTTAAATTATTTATTTCTACTGATAGTAGATACTAAATAATTTTTAATTGTTGAGACTAAAATTTAAGAGGTTCAAGTTTCTCTTATATTTGTTTTGCAAAATCACTCACATATTATTTTTTTAGAAATAATCTAAATTTATCTGAATTTATGTTTCTTTTTTTAATTTTTAATTTATTTGTTTAATCAATTTATTTCTAATCAAAGTCCAGTCCTTAAGGTTCTTTTTAAATTTCCTAATTATGTTCATCAACTCTTTCGAAATCAGTTTTCTGTCATTAAATTTAATGAATCATAGATAAAAAGTTTTGGCCAATAATAGAGAGAAAAAAATAATGAAAATTTGAATAATTGGGTATTTGAATAATATCTTTATTGAGAAAGTCGCATATAATGAGTATGTTAAGGAAATTTAATAAAAAAATTATTTCGATAAAAAAATAATGAAATGAATAAATATGAATCCAAAAAATTATTCTCCCAATTGTCGTCTTGAGTAAACTTAGCCCAAGGAATAGATATAATTGTAATTTTCTCATATATTTATTAAAAGAATCTAGCCTTTATGATATAATATAGTACATTACCAACAGCATATGAATATAGTATATTTGCATATATAAAATATTCTTATGAAAATTTTAATTAATAAAAATAACTAAAATTAGAAATTATATTCTCCCCGGAAGATAACAATTAATCCTTCTTTTCTTAAGTTAATAAAAAATGTACAAAAAGAAATTAATTAAAAAGCAAAATTTTGTTCTAATCTGCTGTGAACCAAATGGATGAAGAAATAATATAAAAAATTATGAAATAAAGAATTTTTTTTTATACTAAAATCCGAAATATTATTCTTTTGTTTAATTATAAAATTATAATTCTATTAATTTAGAAATTTGTTTATTTATAATAATTTGATTAATTTATAAATAAAACCGCTTAAGAATGCAAAAATGAAAAATCAATTAAAAGTTTAATTTCCAATTTCTAATAAGAAAAAAAAGTTTAAAAAATTGGAACTAAAGTTTACATTACTTTACCTATATTTATTTAATATATGATAATTTATTTAATTATTGAAAAAACTATGTATTAAAGAAATAAAAATTAAGTACTAAGCTCTAACTTATCATTACCATAATTAGCTAAAAACGTACTTAGTTAAGATTTTAATTAGAATGATGAAAAATGTTCAAAAACAATTAAGTCAATTGGACCAAATAACACTTTAAGAAAATTTAGTGAATTTTAAAGTAGTTGTTCATCAACATCTTTATAAAAAGATGGGATTTCCAAAAATTTTCCTTAAAAAATGATAGATGATTGCAAATTGAGAAAAGAATAATGTAGTAGAGCAAATGTAGTTCTTCACTAATAGGAATTTGTTGATTAATTTAGAAATTAAATTTAATATAAAGACTATTTCATAGGAGGAATAAAAGATATTTTGAGTAAAGAGAAATATTGTTAAAATTTAAAATAAATGTGTATAGATTAGCTAAATCAAATATATAAAAATGTAACTTGCAAAGTTTAAACTTTTAATCCAAAAAAGTAAATGCCAAATATTGTTTTGTCAAAAAAATATTCAATAGCTTTAGATTTAGATGAAACCCTTGTTCATTCTGAAGAAATACAGCCAAATAGAAGATATGATTTTTAAAACTTTTAATTTGGGACTTTTATTAGACCTTATAGTAAATAATTTTTGTAAATGATAAGTAAACATGCTAATCTATTCATTTTTACTTCTTCCAATATTAAATATGCTACAACTGTAAATATTAATTGATAATTAAATAAGATCGCTTAAATCCTTGATCCTAACTAGGAATACTTTTAAGGTGTATTTTTTCGAGATCATTGTACAGTTTTAAAAGACAATACTTAGACCAAGGATATAAATATAATTAGTGATGATTTGACAAAAATCTTATTGATAGATAATAATCCTTAATGTTTTATGTAATGTTTTGCTTAAAATAAGTCCTCAACCTTTAAATGGAATACCTATTATTCCATTTTTAGATAATAAAGCGGACAAAGAACTCTTAATTTTATCCTAGTTTTTGGAAAGAGAAATTTTCAATGTTGAAAACGTTCAGCAAGTTATTAAGAGATTTTTTTAATTCGATTAGTTTAGGTAATTTGAGAACGGAGTGTAAGCATTTTAAATACTTTATACTTGATTTTTTGAGTGAATTATAAATTTTGAAAATAATATTGAAATTAAAATAATAAGGCTATTTTTCAATTAAATTTATTCTAACTTCTCTTAATTTTTAAAAGTGTTTCTCTACTAAACTTAATAATTATATTAAATCATCAACTTATAGTGTGTTATCATGTAGTTTGTATACAAAATAATATGATATCTTTTAAATAATATAAAATTTTATGAATAATCATAATATATTTCTATAATTATAAAAGTTCATTGGAGAAAGACCATTCATATATTAGTACCAGATTTATGTTTGTAACCATTGTTGATAGTTATAATACTATGGTTATTAAGAATTAAAATAGGTTTAATTATTTTGGCAGTTCGAAACCTCCTAAACTTATTTAGCTTCTAAAAGTGGTTCATCCTTTAAACATTTGTAAGTTAAATTCCCTTTTTCTTCAATCTGTTTCTTCAATCTTCTAGTCCTCCTTTCTTTTTTACCAACCCTACCTTCATTTTTATAAAGAGATAGGATTGCTTTTCCTGTTGAAAATTTGATTCCAAATTATTTAGCTGCTTGCTTTATGGTACAAACTCCTTGTTAAACTTTTTCGATGAATGCTAATCGTGTGTCATCTGAAATTTTTGCGTATTTCATAGAATAAAAAAATAATTATCCTCAATTAATAAAATTGCATTGTGTTTATAAATCATTAAAATTAGATTTGGGCTAATAAATTATAATATGGATTATAAACTTTATAATATCATTTCTAGAACTTTTTAAATCAAAAAGTTAAAATGGGTATAATTGATTAAATTATGATTATTGATAATTCATTCTATTTTAAATATATCTTTTCGAATACTTATCCTTGCTACTAAGATGATTATTTTTTGAACAAATAATAAAAACTACAATTTTAATACCTTAATATTTATACTTTTCGTAAACGAAGTTAGATGGACAACTTTAATAATTAACCAATTAAAATTGTTTTTCACTTTCTAATAAATAATATAAAATTGCATTCATAAGTCTTTCCATTTATTAGATACATTATTATAATAAATTTCAATAAAACTAATAAATATTTTTAGAGCAATAATATATAGATTTCATTTTGTAAAATAATACTATCTTTTTTATTATTATTTTATGCTTCTTACCATTATTATCAAATAATTTTATTTAAAGAACTTAATATTTGATTGCTTTCGAAAATCCCCAAAAAATCTAAATTTATCTTTAGAAAAAATTATCTCCTCTTTTTATAAAATTAATGCTCATTCACATATATTAAAGAAATAAAAATGCCTATAATTTTTTGAAAAATTATTAAAAATAGTTATCCAACCATATTTTACAGCTAAAATGAACTTAAATAGTCGAAGGTACATTTTTAAAGGTTGATATAGACCAAATAATAATTTGGATGTTTATTTGATTTATGTCTATATAGAAACAATTTGATTAATTTTAAAAGTATTAAAAACTTAGGAAATAATAATTAAGCACATTTAAAAATAATTAGATTGATATTAAAACTATATTTATAAGTGACGCAATTTTAATATATAAAAAAAAAATAGTTAAAAACCATGATTATTAATATTGAAATTCATTTTAAAACCATCAGTAAGAATATTAAGTGAGCCATATATAGAAATTAAAATGATTAATTGTTTTATGATTAAAATATTGATAAACCCCAATCATATAGAATATTAATTAATAAATAATGTTAGTTTTTTAAAAAATGAAATCGATAATTTAGAGATCATATAAATATTAGAGTAATTAAAAGATTATAGAAGAATAATTATGTGAATTAGCTGTCTTCCGTATAAATTCTGATTCTTAGAATATATTATTCACTAAATTTTCTAAAATAAAAGAGGACACTTTAATTCTCAAGGGAATACTTTATTATACACACTTTATAGATATATTTAATATTTAATTGATTCTGTATGATGAAATTATGAAAAAATATTATAAATTAATAAATCATGAAAAACAAGAAAAAAGCTTTAAGCAAGGAGGAGATATAATTTTACACTTAGAGAAGATTGTAATATACTTAAGATTTTTTAAAAATGTCTCAATAATTTGATCCTAAATTAAAATATTTAACCAGACTCTTGATTGCAAGGAAATAGATGATGAATAGTAAAAACAATTAAGCAATGCCTTAAAGTAGAAAATGCAATAAAGTATTTGCTTCAATGACAAAATCATCTGAAATATAGAAGAAAATAGATTAAGGAATGCTTGCAGAATCTTGTAAATATAGTTTGGAACCTATGCCAAAATGTAGGTAAAATAATATATTTAAAGATAGTTTTGCTTATTCTGAGATTTGTTCTAGAATTCAAACTTCCATGGTACCAATAGTAGAGAAATTAGATAAAAATATTTAATAAAAGTTAGATGCTTAACAACACCATTTCGAATCAGATAATAAAATAAAGAAAAAGTAACTGTTTAGATCAGATACATTTTTAAATGATGATCAAAAGCCGGAAGAATATATAGATTCTATGCAAATAAAAAGTTAGAGATTGCATAATATTATTACAAGCATTTCAATCTTATAAAGAACTAAAGCATATTAAGAGTATAATCAAAGAAAATCATTGCATCATAGACCAATCCATTTATAAATGTGTTCAAACGATATATCTGAATAATTATCTTAAGAAGATATTGAAGATGGCTCTTATAGTAATTAAGATTATGAAAAGTTGATAAAGTTTGAAAGATTAAAACTGAAAGAATAATTAGAATAAGATAAGATCAAAAGCCAAAGATTGGATTAATATGTATAAACGTCATTGCAAAAATTAGGATTATAGAAAAAGATGTTTTCAATGAAAGAATTACAAGAATTCATAAAATAATGTTAAACTTAAACTTTAAATGTTGTTAATGAGTATAAAACAGAAAGATAAGAATTTAAAAATAGAAAATCTTAATTATTAAGTTCGTTATTATCAACTAAAAATAATACTTATTCAAATACTTAATCAAGATATAAGAATTTATATTAAAATAGTATAAAGTCAGACGAAAATAGGTAATGTAGAACCGAATATGTTTCAAATAAAAACTCATTTTAAAATAATAATAAAATTGATTTAATGAGGTTAGGATAATTATCATTATTTAATATGAATAAAGTTAAATAAAGATTTAACAATTTACCCTAAAAATTTAAAAATGCTACGAATCGTAATTTATATTGATAATTTGAACATATTTTTCAAAATGCTTTTTCTGATGCTCCTCTTTAATCTATTATTATTCCATGCAATTTATATTAAACATTTAATTTGTTTTCTAAAACAGTCTTTAAATCTTAAATTGCTATTTAATGTGATCTCTTATCATTTGTACTAGTGTATATTCTTGCATTCTATAATATAATATATTTATAATTTACACTGCTATTATCAAGAACAGAAATTATATACACTTCTTTGATATTGTAAGCATTGTTCATTGTATCTAAGTAATACTTTAAACTTTATTCCTAAACAACATTATTTTGTAATCCAAAAACCCCTCCAGGATTTGTAAACACATCAAAATCATCTATACCTCTTGTTCTAAAAAATGCTGCAACTTAATTTCTTGCTACTGAACTACTATCAGTAATTGCAAGTACTTTTATTGATTTATTTTATTGTTAAATAGATCCTTAACCAATTCTATTATTATATAAATATGATATATATACTAGCCATTTGAATATTATTGTTATGATGTACCATCTACTCCAAAGAATTATCCTAGATTCTTTTAAAATCTAGGATCTTATTCTAACCTTTATAGTTTATTTTATTCAATTGCATTAATTTATTATTATTATTAAGATTATTTTGTAACTTATTTTTTTGGCTATGATGGATCATCTGCAGCAAAAAATTTATTCAGATTCTTTTAAAAATTAGGATCATTAACTAATCTAGGATCTTAAGGTGTCTCATTATACTATTAATATCTAGGTTATTATTATTATTATTATTATAATTATTGACTATACTATTATTTCTACATTGATGGTTTTCTTATTTAGGTAGGATCATCAGCAGCAAAAAATTTATTAAGATTTTGCTAAAATTATTGATCATTTTAATTTCTTGATTATTATCCTTGATATTACGGATAGATTTATTATGAATATTAATTATTTGATCTAGAATTACTTTATCTTACATTATTGTAATTTTATCTATTAGGTTAAGATGGATCATCGGCAGCAAAAAATTTAACAAGATTCTTTTAAAATTATGGATCTGATGGGATTGTATTGCTTGATTTACTATTGGATTTTGTTTATATTTAATTTGGATCGTCAGCAGCAAAAAATTTAATTAAATTCTTTTGAAATTATGCATCATTAACATTTGATCCAGAGCCTATTTAATTTGCGGATGTAGCATAGCCACCTTAAGATTATTAAACACCGTATGGTGTATATTTCTATTAGATAGGTTCTTGTTAATAACTAATAGGATTTCTAGCAATAGGGGCACCTGTGAGAGGATCTAAAGTTTTTAATAAACAAATATATACTTATAGAGCTAGCCTGCAAAGCTACTTTCTTATCAAAATTAGCATTATTATATTGCTATTAGTTGTATGATTGTTCAGGTCTTAAAACAGCACCTGTTAAAGGATCTAAATTATTAGAAATGTAATACTTATGCTACTAGATTATAAATATAATTATTTTTCTTTAAGATTGATTGAATCCACAGTAGGCTCTTACTAATATCTAGTTTTGGAATTAGGACGGTTATACATTTAATATAATAAATTAATTATAATGAATATAAACTCAGCCATAAATCAATAAGTAATTTTGATATTTTTTAATAAACTTAGCAAAGATTAATACAATATTTGAATTTTTTAAACATACTTTTTTATCTAAAATTAATAATTTTCTTCTCCTTTCTTCCTGTTTCATTTCTTATTAATTTAAAAGTTTCCTATATTGTCCTAAGGTCCAAATGAATAACAATAATAATATATATATGCATCTAATTTAAGATTCCTCTAAAAAGCCAACATAAGATATAATCTCTTAATTTACTAAATTTTCAACTCTTAAATTAATTTATATTCTTAAGTAAATTTAACAAAAATTCTACATAAGTCAATATACTCCAACTGACTATATTTCTTTTTTAGAGTGTAAATGAATAATGAATTAAATCAATTAAATTATTCGTATTATTAAATAATTTAACTAATTTTATATCAAATTAATTAATGTCTTAATTTGTCATTAATATGATAATTGCATTTTCTTAAAGAATCTATTGATTTTGATGATTGTTCCTAGTCTTTTGTTTATATAAGATTATAAAAGCAGATGTTTATTATTTTCATAATAATTAATCACATTCAACTAGATCCCATAAATTGTTATGCAAATGTTCTTTTGGCAGAAGCAAAAACTGAAGAAAAGGCTCCTCCTGACGAACCACTTGTTTCTTATTTATCTAAACTTATAGCCTCAGTATCTCTCATGGTTGCTCTAGCTATAATAACTGATGGGTCTATTGTTATAATTATCCTATTTTATATTATATATTTTTTACCCTTAATCACAAATCTCATCAATTATTATTATCACCTAATCGAAGTTCTCTAATAAAGTTTTCTTATTTATATGCTCTTTTGTTATGTGATTTAGTGATTCGTAGATTCCATTTATTACTTATGATAATATTATTTCATTTTCTTCAAAATCACCTAAAACAAACAAGTGTACTTCGTTAAATGCTTTCATTACAATGTTAAACTAACAATATTGAAATATTTCAGCTTTAATATCATATATATCTATTTTACTTTCACTTCCTTTTGTTAAACGAGCTCCTACTCTCTTTCCCTTTTCCCATACATTATGTTCGAATTATTTTTACACGTCAATATTTGTGAGTACACCCTCAGGCACTCTAAGCAAATTCTTTGGAAATAATTATGGATAGTATTTTGAATATAGTCTTGTACCATCCTATGATCTTACGAAAATTATTCCAAATATTTTTGATAAAGAAGTAGATAATTAACTCATTCAATATATAAAAAATTTATTATTATTTTAATTATCAATCAAAAAACTCAAATATTAATCCATTCATTTATCCACTTAACAATTATTTATTATACATTTATACATATTATTTCGTGTAAGAAATGTTATTGCCTTTCTATTTTTGTTTTATTATAGTCATTAAATAATTATAATTACTTAATTTACTAAATTTCTCTTCAATTTTTTAGAGTTAATATATTTTCCATCTTAATCGAACAAAGTTAGATATTCAATCTTTTTTTTTCATTTAATTTCTTCAAATTCTTTATTTAAACAACCAATATTTTTAAGTTCTATAAATTAAATTTTAGTTTCTTTGTTATTTAATTTTATAACATAATTCCTTTTATTCTTTAATAGAATTTCTAATCGTTCGGAATATCATTTAAATTCATTTTATCCATGATTAGAATATAATATATGAGGAAGTAAAAAATGATTGTTCAATTTTTTTTTCATTAAATTTAGCTGTTTCTACTTTATATATAGACTTAGGGAGAATGATAATAAAAGTACTTTGTAAGTTTCTATTAATTTATTTTAAATAAGTTATATGAATATTTAATATTATTTATCAATTATTTTTAAATTGTTATTCATATATATAATTATATTATGATAAGAGCTTAATCAGCAGCACCTAATATAGGTATAAATAGAGAACCAAAAATAGATTTTCCAATGGAAGATATGTTTAAAATAGCAACTAGATAAACATCAGCTTTTGGAATAGAGGGTTATGAAGCTCCAAAAAAGTACGTTGATCCAATTCGATAAATGGAAGAAAGAAAATTCTTAACTCAAAAGAAAGGTAGTATATTTTAATGATGAAAAAGGTTAAAAGAATAGAAATCATGTTACAAAAAGAGGTCACTATTTAGAAGATTTGAAAAAATTATATGAGAAATTACCTGCACCAAATAAATATGATATTGTTAAGCCTTGGGTTCCATTAAAATAAGAAAGTAGAGTAAGAAGTGCTCCATAGAAGAGGTATAGAATAAAAGTAAATGTTTAAATAGATGCACATTTATTGATTAAATATTCAAAGAAGCAAAAGTAAGAGGAATCCCTGGGGCTGGTAAATATAATGTGATACCAACGCTTGAAGATGTTTTAAAATAAGTTGAAGAAGAAAAGAAAAAGAAAATAGGGTAATAAAATCCTTTTAACATCAAATAGACCTGTTGAAAGACCAACTTATTTGAATGAAATTTAACATTTGGCAGTTATTAATCCAGGTCCTGGAAATTATAATCCTCATGTAATATCATGCTTAAAATATAATAGAGAATTGAAAAAAAATTAAAAATCAACGAGAGCAAACCAGCAGATTAAATAGCAAAACACAAAGAATAAGAAAGAAAAAGAGGGAAATCATGTTTACCAGATATTGGTACATATAATCCTGAACCAGTTGAATTCACATCTTTTAATAAATTATAATAGCTTTCAAAAAAGAAAGATAAATCTGATAAACATGTTAATTGTTAGTTGTATAATAGAATTTTGGAAAAGAAGACAGGTTCAAAGATCCTAAAAAGACCAAATCCAAATAAGTTCCTGTTCCAGGTCCAGGATAATATCCAATGATAGTCTAATGGGCTGGAAAATAAAAGGATAAAAATAATCCCAAATAAAAAAATTATTTAGAAGTCACTACAAGAGGAATTTCTCGTTCAATATATTATTGAATAAACTTTGTATATTATTAAATTTTATATTAATAATCAAATAAGATCAAATATTTTTATGTTGAAGAAAATCTATTAATTAATTAATTAAGTTTTACTTAAAATTGGATATGTTCTTTAAATTTAATTAGAATTGTTTAATTTTTAAAAAGATGAACGAGCTAAATCCATTTAATTATTATATTTGGATTAATAACAAAAAATTAATATTATTTAAGAATATTTCAATAGTAAATTCATAGAATAAAGTACTAAAAAACATGTATAATTAATTAAGTTAATATTTTACTATCTTTGATAGAGTAGAATTAATACATATAGTAATATTATTATATATGTTACAATGATGGCAGATTTTAATTCTAGATTTAGAAAGTATGAGATTATAATTTATTATATATTTTTAAAATAATAATATTTATATTATATATATTGTTCAATCTTCAATTAGATGGGAAATAATTAATCTTGTTGTTCTGTAAGAATAAGATAACCAACAAATACCCTTGACAAAAAGGAAGTCTTTTTATTGTGTGATGTTTTAAAACATTCATAAGAAGGGAATTAATCAACTCATTTGGATTAATAATGTTTTGAAAGAATATTTCAAGACAATCCTCTTTTTGGTTAATAAGTATTTGATTATTGTCATAATTAATTAAAACTAAACCCTTTACCATTAGAAGGTTGTATTAATATACGTAATTTGAATTTCGATTTAATATTTAGTTTAAGGTATACTTAGTACATAAGATATTACTCCAATTTGTTTATAAATATGTATGGAAAATTATGATTCGTAATAATAAATAATAACAGGACAAGAAGCTTTCTAGTTTATTGGGGTATTTAAATAATATTTTAATTTAAAAGTTAATAACGTCTATCTTTTTAACATTTTGTATTAGAAAATAGTAAATAGATGCTTCAGTGTTGGAAATTTTGGTTAATTCACTTTTTAAGGAAAAGTAAATGAAGATTAATGAATTTTTATCAATAATGGAAGCTAATTTTCCTCATGTTTAGAAATTGATTCGCTTATATCTTTAATATAGATTGCTTTAGAAACCATTCAATTAAATGAGAGTTGCAAAAATTGATAAAGAGTCTTTTAGTTTGAAATATGAATGGTTAGCTATAATGGGATTAGCTACTTCAGAATTACACAGACATGGATAATTAACTTTATTATATTAATCTGCACTTCAATCAATTAACTTTTAAGAAATATTAATTACTATGTAATAATCATAAATTCTATTTGTTGCAACATTCCAAGATGAACAAACAAACAAAAAATTAACAATAGCCATTTATAATAAATTATAATGGTAATTAGATGGTAAAGACTCTGATAATATTATTGCATTTCAATTGGCACCATATTTTTACATTTATAGATAAAAATAAAAGAATAATTTTAATGTTAATGGATTTGGTTATAATTTTGATCAAAAAACTAATCGATTTTTACTTTGGATTGGACCATAAAATAGTTATTTCTTAAATTCACAAAGAGTATATACATATATACATCTAAATATTAGTTATTAACTATAGAAATATGGAGATGTGAAGAGTTACAATCAAAATTAAGAAAAAGTGTAATTGAAGATGATAGAACTTCCACATTAAGTCCAAAAGATTAAAAGAAAAGAGTTTCTTTTAAATTAATGGATGAAAATTAACCAACCAGAAAAAGTTCTTCAGTAACTCCTATTGCTAGAAGAGCAAACATAATAGAAAATCCTTCCATTTCACCTCCTCCTCCTGTTTAACCTTTGAATAATATTTAGCCATTGTATTATTAATGCTACTATTAGCGTTCTTCAAAATAATTAAGATGGTTAAGAAAGTCCTCGATCTCCACATTTCAAAAGTGATAACCTTCCCACATTCAATAATCCACAAGGATAGATTATTAAATCATATCCAAATAATACTAATACATAATAGATCACTAGACCATCATAAAATAGACCTTCTTAATCTATAATTGATAAGTATTAGACTGGATAAAGACAAACTAGAAGCTACTCTAATAATGATATTAGAAAGAGTGTGGATGACATATTAAAGAGATATGAAAAGAAAGCATGAGAATCTTTATCTATTCATATAAAGATTATAAATTTTAAACTATTTTTTATTAGTTTAAATTAGATTTTATCAAAATTAATAAAAAAATATTTCACAACAAATAAATAAATTCATATTTTATTATTGTTTATCTAAATTTAATGTAAAACTACAAGAGGTCTATTCTAACATACTTTCCTATATTCAAGATAATTTTGATAGTAATTTAAGTCTTCTTATTTGATTTTTTCATCTTTTATCTCTTTGAATTAATACAATGCGAATTAACCTTCGTATTCACCTTCTAGAATTTGTATAAGTGAATTAGAATTGTTTCTATTTACATTGTGAATCAAAACTAAAAATTCAACATTTGAACTTAAATATAAGATTTCCAAAGAATTAAACTATTTTTTTAATATAATTATTTACCTAACTTGTCTTATTTTTAATAGTTTCATGTTTTTTGATATCAGTTTCAACTAATTCATTATTATTATTTATAGTTTCATTGATACTTTCTCCTATCAATTCTTACAATCCTTACTTTAAGCTTTCTATTTATTATTCTTCTTAAATAGACTATATTTTTAACAGTTATTATACTTATAAATTTAACTCATTTTGATTTCTGATATTCGGATCATCATTGCTAATTGAATTATTATTTATTCCTTCAGTAATAAAGTTTTCTTAGTTGGTTTGAACAAAGTCTTAATCATTAAATTCTTCTTCCTTGATGGCTTCATAAAATCATTTTATACATTAATTATTATTTTTGATAATGATAATTTTGAATCTTTTAAAATTGGCTTTTTCAATCTAGGTGATCTAAGTTTATTCTATATTAATCTAAGGAGAATTTTAAGTCTCTTTGGTAATTGAACACAATTTTTCGAAATTTAAACTAAACAACTGTACTTATTCAATTTACTATATAATTTAATGGGTATTTTAAATTTATTCTTTTGTTAAACACTTATTAAGTCTAATTTGAAATTATTCTTCTAAACGATTGAAATAGAAATTTCTAGATTAATTTAATAGATAGAAAATTATTTAATAGAGTATCCAAAATTCAATTGTTTGTAAAATTCTTTTCCCACAAAAAGTTCTTTGATAAGGAATTTACATTGGAAACTCTATATGTTTAAGTAATGGACTAGTTATTTCAAATACATAATTCATTATTTCATCAATTGTCTATTATGATTAATATTAAGATAACAAAGATATTTTCTTTTTCAAATACTCAACAATGTTTTCATATTCGTCTTTTAAACTCAATTATCTTTTATCATATAATTGCATTCCTCTTTAAGGAACTGTTTTTTATGAAATTTTCTAATCTGATTTAGAATACATAATTTATTATATATAATTATTTAAGAACCATTTATATATATTCATTTGGATTAAATTATTGATTTACTAAAATTACTTTAACGTATATCGTAGCTTTGTTAAGTTTGAATAAAAGATTTTTGTAGAGTGTCTAATATTGATTATTTTCCTTAATTGGTTTATAGACTTTGTTACTATTATTAAAATTAATTTAATAACAGTTTATATTTTTAATTCAATTCCTCAAATTATTATTATTTTTCATGAAGTTATTATTCAAGATTTCTTATTTAATTTCTCTATTAGTCGAGATTCTATCTCAATTCATCATTATTAGAACAGGAATCATCTTCTTATATTATAATTCCTGAATTTGTTTAAAGCTTTAATTTAGTTATCAATTTTTATTTATCTAGATCCAATTGAACAATCTATTCATATTAGTTACAAATAATTTTCACCAATTCTTCTGTATATTAATTACTATTGATGAAATCTTATTCTAACTTCTTTTTCAAATTGTTAATCTACTCTTACAAATTCGGACTATTGAAATCCCTTCTATTAAAGGAGGTTAGATTTTAGAATTTTATTCTTATTCATTAATAATTATAATACCTCTCATATTCCAAATCATCATGAAGTAATTCATTCTTATAAATAAGATCATCACATCTATTTGTTAATTCGTTTATAGTTGTCTGAAGTTGCAATATTTTTTCCTCATAATTTATCACCTATTGATTGTTACCTAAAGCGTTATCCTTTTCTTCTAACAATGCTTTAATTTAAAATTTCAGATTCATATTCTCCAATTTCAAAGAATTGATTTCACTTTATAAAGCCATCTTATCCATCTTAAGAAATATCACTTAAATAAATATTATTATTTTATAAACACTTCAAGATTAACTTCGTTTTAAACGTAAGAATATGTTATCTAAACATTAAATAATTATATATATCAAGATCCAAAACATAGTTATTAAAATTAATCAAACTTCAATCTCATTTTTATTTCATTTTTCATTTCCTCCCTTTTTTCATTATTCATATTCTTACAATTTTGGAAAAGGTATTTTCTCTGGTTTTATTTATTAAAGAAGTATGATTAATTCTTCTTTACCTTCCTCCAAATAAAGAACTTGCTCTTTATATTAAACTACATACTCACTTTCAACCTTTTAAAAATTAGTTTCAATTATTTAATTTATAGGGTTAACATTGTATTTCTTTAATGTCTTAAGATTTTACCAATATGAATTTCCCTTTTAATCTTTCATCTCTATAAAATCTGACTCATGACTTTTGGATTTTATGAATTATTCTAATTCTTTTTAATAGTTCTAAAGCCCTGTCTCAAAATACTTATTATTTAATTATTGTATATTATTGATAAATTCTATTTCATTTAAAATAGCAATTTTTTTATATTAATACTCTATCTATTATCTATAATAATCAGTTTTATATTAATGAAGAGCAGAATTGAATTTATTTTTTTTATTTTAAACTTTCTTATATTTAATAAGTGAGAGAATAAAATACCTTCTTTTAGCAGATTTTATTTTAGAAAAATTAAGAATTAGATTCACAATAGGCTTCAAAAGCTATTTTTATTTAGTAGATAAATTCAACGAAATTTTAATTTTAGTTTGCTTTAATCTGATAAAATAAGGTTTAAGAATTTGGACTTACTTCTATTTTTAAATAAGTATCTTTTTTTTCTTCTTTGCCATCCATCTTCTATAAAAAATTTAAATTTTAGTTATGAATTTAATTTTATTTTAGAGTATTAATCTTTTTTTGTAATTTTTATAACAATTCTTAATTTTATTTGCAGCATTAATAAATTATTATTTTGCTAACTTCTCTTTGTTCTCTTCCAATAACAAATTCTTTTCTAAAGCCTCTAAATACTATTATTCTAAATTTTTTTACATTAATATATTAATTATATATTTAATTAATAAAATAATTATAATCATCATCTGAATTCTCCTAATTCCCCCTTCTCTTTCAATAATTTCAATAATTAGTGATTGAATATCTTTTAAATTGTAAATTTTACAAATTTTATCTGTTCATACTTTCATTTGACATCAAATCTAACCTTAATTTTTTCTTTACTCTATTATATTTTAATTTTATATTGAGTAAAGATAATGAAATAAAAAGAAATTAAATAATATTCTGGTTTCTAATAATTTAAGTATGAAAAGAAAATACTATATTTACACATATTAATTAATTAAGTAATAATCAAATCAAAATTAATTTTTTTTTATTAACCATTCTTTCTCTATATGATTATTAATTTAAGAATGCTCTATATATTTAATTTTATTTTTCTAAACTTGTTTATTCTATATTTTGAGGTGATTAACCTAATGATTTCTTTCTTTATGAGTTATCTTATAAATCAAATGATTTATTATTAGATGGCCTAGTATTACCAGATGTCAACATATTGTTATTCAATTTATTATCAATTTTATGATTAGAACTAAGAAGATTACTATAAATAGAAATTTGAGGAATTTTAATTTATAGTTCTTTTTAATTCATCATCTAATCTTAAATTTTCTTTTTTAAACTTTATCCATGTTTTTAATATTCTTGTAAATAATAATCATCCTCTTTATCACTTAAATCTTATTCTAAAATGAATTATTTTGGATCAAAATGATATTAGAGATTATTCAAATCATCCCAATTAATTCCACTTCCTTCTTTATCAGAAAATTCATTTATTTTTTACTTCTTTTTACATCTTGAAGTTAAATTCACTTTTGGAAATTACAATTCAAGGGATTATCTTTCTTTTTTAACACTCTCAACTCTTATCTTTGGTTTTGGAGGTAAATAAATTTTTCTTTCATAAAGTTTTTCTTAGGTAATAATATCATTATGTTCTTTAGAATTAAATGGTTTACCTATAATTAACATTTTCTTTCTATACAATTTAGGATTACTCAAATTCAAATATTCATAAAATAATTCATTTTATTCTGGAAATATTAATTAAGCTAGTTTAATAATAACAATTTAAAAATTCTCATTTGATAATTCCATTTGAGAATTAGCATTTTTTTTATAGATTTCTACTAAGTTGAATTTAGTAACAATGAAATTTGATTTATGATTGAATTTAAATTGATTTTTCATTTTCTTATTGATAAGTTAATCTATTTTACCACCCAATTTGATAATTAGATCATTAGTAATTTCTAAATCTATTAATTCAAAATCTTTGCAAAAGAACATGAACTTTTATAAAATCATAATATTAGATAACTGTTGCAATTTTTCAAAGGTATTGTATTTATTAGTTGTAATTGCTTATTTAGAGTAAAATTGATAGATTTCTCTTAAGTTTTCTATCATCTATCTATCAAGAGGCTTAATTGAATTTAATTCTTATGATTTTTCTTATTTTTATACTTAATTTGATTGTTTTTATTCATGCTGATTTTAGATTGTATTGACATTTTGTGTATTTTTTAATATAATTTATTTATGTTTGTGGATTTAATGTTGGATGGTATTAGTATTTTTCATTATATGTAATTAAGGTTGTTATGTGTGGTTTTCGACTTATATTTCGTCTAAGTTTTAATAGGAACTAGTTTGTTGATCATTAATTTCAGTTAAAACTTGTTTGACGTCAAGTTCCAACTCGTTTTCTTTAGCTTCATCCTAGGTTAAATCAACTTGGCTACTCATAGGATTGGCTACATTATCTGAATCTTATTGATCTATATTTTTATGATTGTGAATATCAAGCAAATTAGCTTTGCTGCTTTGTCTGCTTGAATGTTTATGGGAATTAGGTAAAATTGGAGTTAAACGCAAAGGTGATTAATTTGGATTATTTAATTTTTATGGAGAAGTAAGACGATTAATTATCATTGATTCTTCAATAATGTTAGTCATTATTAATATTTTTTGTTCGTTAAAATAAATGTAGTCAATACTTAAGTAATGTGAATGTTTAGATGAGGAATATAAATAGTTAGTCAATCAGATACAGAATATGTTAGACAACTTAAGTATAGTTAGTTTAGAATTTGTGAATTCGAAATTAGAATTTTTAGATAAATATTCGCAAACTCTAAAATCTAGTTAGATAGATGCTCGTTTACATCGTAACTCATAATTAAGGAATTTAATTGAGTATATTAAGATGCATAAGAAAACTTAGGTAAAATCTTAAGCACAATCTCCACCATCGAAAATGGCTCATCATAGACCTAAGTACTCTTTTAATGAGAAAGCATTCTCAATTTTATTGTACGAAAGCATGAACTAATTTACTTAACAGAAAACACTAAATAATGAATCAGAATTGCAATATTCATAAGTTTAAGGTCTTAAAAAACAAAGTTTAAATACTTTGTAAAATCTAATAAAGAAGCAAAAGTAAGAACAAAGAAAGGGTGATGAAGATACTTTCAAACTGTTGCAGAAATGCATGAATCTTATTTCTGGAAATTAAGAATTGTTTCATGAGTATGATGAATTAAACTAAGAATTTCAAGTAATAGTATCAAATAATAAACATATTCAAAGCAAAGTAAATTTAGAAATCAAATCTTGTAAGATAAAGAAAAATATATCCTAATTAATGGCTAGCTAAGAATCATTTAAATCATACTTGAATTCAATAATATGATTACTATTTATATACTTATTTGTTTATATGAATTCAATTTAGATTTTATAAATCTCATTTTTACCTAAAAATTCTCATTTTTTTTAATGAACAACAATTAGTACAACAGTAAAAAACTTGCTCCTTTCAAAAAGACAAGAGATTCATTGAAAGATGAATTGAAAATACTATAACAAGAATATTTGTAAGAAGAAAAACTTAATGATGTTTATTTCGATGAAATTGGAATTGCAGAGAAAGTATACATATATTTTTATTTCAGGAATTTGAACAACTTGTTAGATGGATTGAAGATTATAATAAAAACAATCAATCATCTAAAAATGCTAAATAAACAGACTAAAATTAAGGACTTGATGAAACGATAGAAAGAAATGTGATAGAGACTTTACATTTATTTTTGTTAAATACCAGCAAGAAGGAGTATTTAGAAAGTATTTAAGAATAAGAAATTGCAAAAAAATAACAATTAGTAGGGAATCTAGTCCTGAACTTAAACCAAACAAATCCCATTAAAGAAAAAGACAAAGATGACCAATAAATTGAAGAAATTAATAATGACAGTGGTTATTATGTCACATTAAAATAAGGAGAATCTTAATTTGAAGTTAGAATACCTTCTCATATTAAAACTTTCAAAGAATTGAAATCAATAGTAAAATCATGTTTTATGGCAGAAGAAAAAGATATCTTTTATACAGATTAATTAGGAAATTTATTGCAACCAGATATGAATGTTATTAATGAACTTTATCCTCCTATTTATGAATTACTTAGAAATTATTAACCTACAATTGGAATTTAAATTGTTAAATAGAAAAAAATTAAAGATGATACTAAATTCACAGAAGCTGACTTTGGACTTGATGGTCTTAATGATCTAATGACTAAATAATTAAGAGCTACTAAAAGAGTTTAAAAAGAAATCAATTGGTCTTCATACTTAGATTATTTAACAAATTTTAAATATCTCATGGAATCATTTCTCTTTTTATCATTATTAATTATATATGCATTAATAGAAGTTGATTAAACTAAATTTTTTACTAACAGTTAATTATTGCTTACAATAAATTCCGAAATTTCAATATCCAAATCCTTTATTAATCCAGTAAAAAACATTTCTGAGCTTATACTGTTAACTATACCAGATGAAACGCACATTAATCCAACATATCCTTTGAAATCTGCGTTATTAGTGTAAACTCTTGTTGGTATTGTAATTATGTATTTATATTTAGGATAACATTGATAATTGTCATATTTTGAATGAAAATCAAAAATAGATTTTTCTAGATAAGAATTAATCTTGTTTAAATTTTAATAATATTCTAACAGATGATCTAAGTGATGATTTTACATTTATAAACTATAATCCTAAAATTTATGATCATAATTTTGGAGGTTATGTTTGGGAATTGGATCTATCTTCAAAACAAAATTTTCTTTAAAGTATTTAGACATTAGATTAAGAAAACTGGATCAAATATAATATCAAACAATCAAAATTTATTTTAAATTACTTTAATAGTCCTTCCAATAGAATAATTTAAGTTGTAGTAACAACTTTATATCTGTTTAATGATGTTTTATATTTTTTGATTTTTAGAATCTACTGAACTATAATAGCATTTCGTCAGAAGCTTTCGATTTGAGTGAAGAACCAGATTCATTTGTTATATATAAAGATATCATGTTTTATTGTTCAATTGTGCTTTTGGTTTCATCTTTTTTTGGTATTAAACAAAATAACAAATTTTAGATTTTTTCGGGATTTACTTAGTAGGAACCAAAAATCATTTAATTACTCTTTATTAATCTTATATGGAATTAGTTAATAAAAAAAAGAAAATGTAAGCTAAAAAGAAAGAAATTAATGAATAAGATCAAAAAGAAATGCAATAAAAAGAATTGATTCTAGGGGACTACTTTATAATCAATTTAAAAGTGATTTTTATTACTATTAGAATTCCTTTAATATTTGATATCATATGTAATTAGAGATAATTTAATTTAGATATTTTATGCTAATTTGGTTTATTAATTAAAAGAACAATAGAAACTTAATATACAGAGGCATTGAGTTTAATGGATATGAGATCAGATCAATTTTAAGACACCACATCATTATTTGCACCATTAATGTTAAATAGAATATATTCAGCAGTCTTAATGATATTTTTAATGATATCCATAGTAAGATTCCTTGGTAATTGGAGTCCTTACTTGAAGTGTTATGGTTTAGTCATGATAAGAGTAAAAAATTTAATAAAATATTTAATTAGTTTAATAAAGAATCATGGTTCTTATTACTTGTTTTAATATACATTATTAGTATTTGTGCAATGTCTTGGTCTATAACTTTGTAAGGTAAATTGATAAACCATGATAATTTTTTTTATACTTTTATTGGACTATTAAGATGTACTTTAAGATATGGCATGCATAATGATCTTGAATTACAAGGATTTCTGAACAATTACGCAAAAGAAATCAGTTACTCATTTGAAACAAGATATGTAACAAATATTATTTAATATTTCTTAATAGTTGTAATACATAATAATTATTACCTTATCAATGATCATGGTTCCAATCTTCATCTCATTAATGACATAATAAGTACATAACACTAAAATTGAAGCAAAATAGAAAATGTTGGAAATGAAAAAATAAGAAAAAGAATGATTTTAGTATTGCATTAAAATAAAATCATAATAATTCATGTTTTACGCATTGTATTGGTCTTTTTTAAAATTTCTTAACTATTTTCATATTATTTATCAATGAATTCTAAATCTAAACACTTTTTACTTTAATGTCGTTTACTATTTTAATCACTAAAACTTTTAGCTCTCTAAATAATTTATAAGATATATATACTGAACTAAGATATTCATATTTAATTGCGTTTTATTTATTATTAGAATTGTTGATATATTAGATATTCTAAGGAATGTTGTTCTAGTATAAGGATTTAGATCCAGACCTAGTATTATCAGCAAAATAATTTTAAGGTTTAGTATTATTATTATTTGGGGTTTTGGAAATAGAAGATTATAATGGGATTTAAAATTCAAATCCTCCTATAGAATTTTTATTCTAACACGATTGGACTATGTTTTAAGATCCTCCAATACTAAGAAGAACCTCTAAAATAAAATTATTATATTTACATTTTGTTGCTTATTAACTATTTAAAAAGGCAGAAGGTTCTTCAAGAACAGTTGAAAGTCTTTATTCTTTAATTTTAATTTTTTTCATTTCAATTTATTTAGAGATTTTCATATTTTCTTTAGATTCTTACATTTACAATTATTTTGATGAAAGAGTACACGGCTAATTAAATTGTTTTCTTTCAGTGTTATTTTTAGTACTCTATGGTAATGAAAAACCTTCCATATTAATTGAAGCTTTAACACCTTACTGCCCAATTTTATTAAAATTTTTAAAAACTTCTGCTGATTATTCTGTTACTTAATTTTCCGGTTCATAATATTATTACATTTCTCGATTGATACTTTCGTAAGCACTATCAAAAGGTGTTCCTTAATAATTTACTATAGACATCTAAAATATGAATAAATTCACTTTTTTAGGATTGTTTAGCTCACTTTGAAGATTGTCATTGCTATATATCTCTGTATCTTCAAATTTTCTCTGAAAGAAATCATCTGGCTCTGTTTTATGTCCCATCCTTCTAATTGGAGAGATTGGCATTTGTTGAGGTTTCTTGTTAGGCTTTGTGAAGTGCTACAATATCTACTGTATGAGAATAGTCTATATAACTATAATAGGATGATACATTCTGATTTTGTTGTTTGGAATTCTATACTTGTAATTCCATAATTTAAGTAAACACTTTAGTCCAACTTTTGAGTGTCTTCTTAATAGATTTGATATCATTGACTAATTAGTCTCTTACTAAGACTCCTTGCTCATCCATCATAGTTGTTATAATTAAATATATAAATATCGTTAATGAAGAATTATGTGTCACCCCCACTATAATAAAGTGGAAGAAGAAGTATTCAAGATACACCATATTATATGGAGTTAAAACCCAAAAAAAGTAGCTCTAAAATAGCTACAACCGAAAGAACAACCGCGAAAAACCCTAAACAAGACTTGTTGGAATACTTCAAAAAAGAACGAAATACTGTTACCTAAGTAACAAATGGTATTAAAACTTAACTTCAATAAAATCGGTCTATTGACAATTTAAATAGTCAGAAAAGTGAGAGACTCAAAACTTTTAATGCTTAATTTCATCAATTTCCTTTGTCTTTAGATCATAGAATTCATACAGATGAAGGAAATAACTTAAAAAGATAAATTTTAAAGGGAAAGAATCTCTCACTTGCCATAATTTAGACTGAGTAAAAGTAGTAGAAGATAGCTATCAAACAAAGTAAAGTCAATCAGACACCTTAAAACATTAACAAGGTACCAAAATCTACTGCAGATTAATACTTTCAAGATATCTAAATAAAAAGTGCAAAACATAATAAAAATAATCATTAACTTGAATACCAATAGTATTTTAATATAAAGCCGAATAAAAATTCATTGCTTCAAGAATCATAAACATTAAGATAATCCATTGAATATATCTTAAATAAAAATAAGAGTGAAACTAAAAAGATTACCAAGAGATTTGATTCAAATGAATTGCGCTCAATAAATTAATCTACTCAATAGAGAAATGATTCTATTAAAAAAATTAGTAAAGCTGAAGAATCAAAATATTATGACCCTTAGAAATAAATATAAATTATATTATTCTATAAAAACCATAAGTAATGTATATATGATATTATTATTTAGATACAATTTCTTATTTGATTTTAAACAAAAAACAACTGATAACTTATATAATTTCTTGATTCAACAAATTGCTGTAATTGAAAAATCTTTGGTAAAACAAGGAGGAGGTACAGGATCAACTGATGAAGATCACATATAATAAGGTAATATCTAAAATACTATTATTAGAAATAAACAAAATATGTTAATTTTATTGTGTTTAAAAGAATATCCCATATGATTATTACCTTAGTCTTCCCAATTTACCATTAGATGTATTTAAAGGAATCCAATTACAATTATAACCTTTAATTTCTAAACCTTCTTAAGGCAAAAGAGTTACTTTAAAAGATTTCGATCTAGTAAAATGTATTGGTGTTGGCGGATTTTCAAGAGTGTATTTAGTAAGAAAAAGTGATAATGGTAAATTTTACGCTTTAAAATTAATTGATAAGAATTTTATTATGGAAAACCAAAAAGAAATTATAGTTTAAAATGAGAGAGATATAATGGTGAAAATGGAGAATCAATTCATCACTCCCTTACATTTCGCATTTGAAACTAAATATTACATTGCTTTTGTTTTAGATTATTGTGCAGGAGGAGAATTATTCTATCATTTGAGAAAACTTAAAAGATTGAATGAGTAAGATGCTAAATATTACTTTGTTGAAATATGTATTGGAATGGCATATTTACATTCCTAAAACATAGTATATAGAGATATTAAACCTGAAAATATATTGTTAGATTTAAATGGACATTTATTATTGAGTGATTTTGGTCTTAGCAAACCAAATATGTCACCAGAAGATTTTGCTTATTCTTTTTGTGGATCACCTGAGTATATGGCGCCTGAAATGCTTCTAAAAGCTGGTCACAACTATTTGGTTGATTGTTACTGTTTAGGAGCATTGTTATATGAATTAGTTACTGGATTACCTCCATTCTATTCTCATAATACTTAAGAAATTTACAATTCAATTTTAACAGAGTAAGTTTAATTTCCACCTTATGTCTAAATTTCTGATTAGTTAAAAGATTTGATTTATCAATTATTAGAGAAAGAACCCTCTGAAAGATTAGGTTAGACATAAGGGGTAATAGAAATTTTAACTCATCCATGGTTTTCGGATGCTGATTTTGAAGCTATAGTTAATTAAAAAATCAAGCCTCCTTATAAGCCAGAACCTTTGAAGTATAATTTTGATGAGGAAGAGTTCAATAAAGGAGATGCAGAGTTTAGAAAACAATATAATATCAATTTATAAAAAGAATATGTAAAATTATTATAATTATATAGAATAATGATAATTGTAATAATCTCATTCTTAAAAATTTTTATTTTTCAAGAGAGGATCTTCCAATCAAATCAGAACACAAATCAAAAAGGTCAAATTTAATTAATCTAGCTCATCTTAATTTTGAAGGTTTGACTGAAGATTAGAATTCACCTGAAAGAATTGGAGTAATTGATCTTATTTATAATATATAGGTATTAATTGCTGATTCTAGAAGAACCTAAAAGTATTAAGGCAAATCAGAAATACAAGATTTTCTTAAAAGAAATGATCAAAATAATAAGTCATCCTCTCTCATTTCATCTTCGAAAATAAATCATGCTTATTCAAGAACGATGTAATAATAAAATTCACATCCTGATTTAAAAGTAATCTTTATATCCAATCTAGAATCTTAAATTTATGATTGATTCTAGTAAATTGCAACTTAGCTCTGAAAGAACAGCTACCTTGCCTGAAAATTAAACTTCAAAATTCTAAAATAATAGAATTAAGACCGAATAAATCTCTTAGATGTTATATCCTATAACAACAACTCATCATTAATTTAATAAGTAAACTAATTTACAGATATTATTTGGATCTGATAAAAGAAAAAAATGAATTGATTTTCTGAGTGAAATATTGATTTTAAAATTAATTTTTAGTATACTTAATTAATTTATGATATAAGTCCTTGATCAGAATGATAGAGAAATCTACAAATATAGATTGCTACAAGGAGAAAATAGGTTTGGTAGTGATCCAAAGTAGTGTAAATACCTAATAAGAAATGTTTAAGGTGTCCTTTTCTCAGTTGTAAATTTACATCTTTCAACCTTAGGCTTTACTAAATAATGATGTTTATTTCACTCATTTTAGTAATTAAGATTAAGTTTATAAAGAATCAACATTAAAACAAGATTAAAAAGTAGAAATACCAAAAAATTTCATAATTGAGATGATCCCACTTAGAAATTATTATTTTTAAAACTTTAAGTTCAAGTTGATAAACTCTGTTGAAACTATTACCTAAAATAATTAATCCACATTATAAACCACATAAATTTTAGAAGATTTTAGTGGTACAATGGCATTAGATGATATTTTGGATGTTCCATAATAATAATTTGTATCTAAAATTTCAGTCACTTAATAATTTTCAACAACTTAAATTCTAAGTTCCTAAGATCCAGTTGTGACATCAACATTAATCTTGGATGATATTGAACCATCAATATTATCAAGTTTAAATGAATTTATATCTCAATATTCTGGTATAAATTCACTAAATAAATCAAATTCTTTATATACTATTGATTCGTCAACCTAGACAGAAGGTATGGAAGTAGAAGTTTAATAATAGAAAACTAAAACATTATTTAGTGATCTTTTTAAATCTAAAAAATAAATTTCATAGTAGAATAATAACAATTATTAATAAGCTACTCCTATTGATTAAACAATAATTGATTCTTAATTATAAAATATCAATCATAATAATAATCAAAATTTATTACATAATAAGGCAGAAATCAAAGGAACTATGATAGATGAAGACTTGGATAAAGCGTACTCTTTATAATAAAGTAAAAGTAATGATAAATAAGAATTATCTTAATTTAAACGTTTGAATAGTATTTAATCAGACAATGTTTAGATGACATCTTCAAAATAAGATAATAATAATTCCAAAATTGACCTAAATGATCTTTTTGGAAGTTTGCCTGAAATACCAAATTAATAAATTTAACCATAATAATAGACTATCAAAAAGTTCTCTTAAATGAAATCTAATATCTTAACTAATAAATATGATGATTTTTAGGAAGAAAAGAATAAATCTTAAGATTAATAGGAATAAACTCCAATAAAAAATAAACTTTAAAATTAGAGATTAACATCTTAAATTTGGAAATAAGACAAAAAATAAACCAAGAATGATTTAAAGAAAGCAACCTTATTGAAAAAAATTACTGATGAAATTTCTGATGAAACATCTGAAGAACCTGTTTAATAAAAATAAGAGTTTAGACATACTAATTCTATGGAACTTCCAGCAACCAAAGTATTTTAATAAAATGACAATAATGTAAAAAAAAAAAAAGGAAATAAAAAGAACCTATAAAAGAAGGATAAAAAGGTTCATTTGATAGCCTTTAGTGGATTTCAACAGAGTGAAATACCTTAGGCAAGTGATTTAAAAAAAATAGGATTAGAAATAGTAAATAATCAATTAGATAAATTTGATTTGTTAATTTTAAATAATCCTCCTAAAAGAACTTTCAAATTTTTAAGTGCTTTAATGTTAGGAGCTGAAATTGTAACCTTGGATTGGTTAAATAATTCACTTAGATAAGGAAAAGCTATCTAAAATTTCTAAGATTTCATTCCCAATAGCGATGAATTTATTAATTCTTTTGGACTAAGCATACAACAAATTATATAAAGTAGAGATACTTATTTTGAAACAAATGAAAATTCAATAAATATATTTAATGGGAAATATTTTGTTAAAGTAGATGTTACTCCATCAAAAGCTGAAATTGAATATTTGATAAAATTAGGTGGGGGAGAAATTTTATAAAAGCCTGGTAAGAATATAATAACGATAAGTGATACAAAGGTAGGAAACTCAATGTCATCAGATTATATTTTAGATGGATGTATGTTTCAATCATGAAGATATATTTTGATTAATTTTTATATTTATAAATTGTTTAAATTATACATAGTATTTATAATAGTATTGTTTATTTTTAATATAAATTATTAATAGTGTTATTTTACTAATTACTTAATTCAAAAAGGGAAATAGATATTGATTTATAAAGCTTGATATAAGTATATTATATCTTCATTATAAATGTTCCATCCAATCTTTTGAACCATTGATCCATCGTTCTTTATCACAAGTAGTATTCAAACTATTATTTCTGTACATAGTTGCCATCAATAAGTGCTTAAATTAATATTTTTTATACATCAGTGAACTTTCCATTGTGATTATATTCTTTTGGAATCGGAATGTAAGGTTATTTACTACCAATCAATTATCCATGAGTTCTATAGAATTATTTTGCATGAAGTTTCATAAATTCTAATTGAATATGATTAAGATAGAATACCTTCATCAGAGAGTTCTTAAGCGTTAGATGATTTATTGGTGCTCATTTGAAATTTGAGTTTGAAAAAAAAATAAAAATTAATTAATCGTTCACTATTTGTAACAACTCATTTATATATATTAAATTCAAAATATTTCACAAATAAATAATATGATATCTATAAATAGTAATTAATTAAGTATAATAGTTTTTAAATTATATTTTAATTTCGAATAGAAAGAAACTAATTAATTCGGTAATTACTGAATGATGATTATGAATTCGAATGCAATAGGGATTGGAAAATTATAAAATACCAAAATTAACTTGAGACAAAAATAATAAATTTTTCATTCTTCTTTCAAAAAATTAAAGTATTTTATTTACATAGATTCTATTTCTTAAAAAAAAATAATTAGAATTATGAATAAATGAAATCGGTGTTAAAAAGTTAGAGATTTGTCTTTTACAGAAAGGAAGAAGAATTAATAGAGAAAATTTTTATTTAAATTATTAATATTTTATTTCATTAATGTAGTTTATGAATTTAGAAGAGTACTTATCAACTAGGATGTAGGAGATGTCGAAGTTTTATAATTAGTTGAATATTCCAATATGTAAGATATGTATATATGAAAAAGATGATGACAAAAAGTTTAGTGTTTAAGTTAAGGAATAATAAATTGATAATAGAAGTTAGAAACATTATGAACAATATAAACAAGAAGCTTCTCAGAATTCATTCATGAACGAATTTATTGAAGAATCTTAAAATCAGCAAAATCAATATACAGACATCTTTGATGAAATTCCAATTAAAGGAGCATAGAAGCCATTTGAATAATTATTATAAGATCAAGGAATAGTTTAATAAGAGAAGAAGGATAAGAAAGAATTTTTAAAGAAGGGAACTAGATAATTTCTATCAAATGCTTAAACAAGATCTGAATTGTCCAAAAGAGAGCATCAAGAAATCTTGAAAATGAATAATGAAAATGCAGAATAATAATAATAGTAATAATAACCAAAGAAGTTGCCAATTCATTTTTTATAGAAAGGTAAAGGTAAACAGTGTACATAAAAAGCAAACGATTCTATGTTGGATAATACTAAAAATGATGAAAGCATTATTTAGTAACAGCATGAAGATAAAAATGAGATGAAGAAGGAGAAACAGTTATTAGAGTAATAGATTAAGGAATTTTAAAAGGTTAAGATATAGCACTAAAAATAATTAGAATAAGAAAAATAGGAGTTTGAAAAATGGAAAGAAGAAGAGAAGAGAAAAATAGAAAGAATAACAAAGAAACATTACACAATTTAATAATAACGATAGTAATAATTAACAACAAAATAATTAGAAGAGTTGGATTTTCTAAGAAAGAAGGTAGCTTAATAAAATGAAGAGATAAAAGAATTAAAATCATAATTAGAAAAATCTTAGTTATAGTATCAATAAGTGAGTAATATATAAAATAATAGTACTCACAATATTAACAAATTAATTGGTTAATCATCTCCTTCATAAAGTAGCTATTCTACTAAAGCTTCAAATGTTTCAGAAAATAAAATTAATTCATATGCTATGATGCATAATAAACAAGGATGCATTAATGAAGAAGAAGAATTTGAATCATAGAATGGAGATGATTAAGATAGTTATTAAAATGGAGATAGCTATGAATAAGAGAAGATAAAGATAGATTTAATTCAATTAAAGAACTAACAAACTATTTCAATAGATATGATTAATGAATAAATAGACGAATCAGAGTTTGAATTTTAAAATAACAAATATTATGCATAATATTTAGAATACTTGAAATAAGATGATAAGGTTACATAACAAAATTAATCTGCAGATGGAAAGATTTCTAGAACATATTAAAGTGGCAAAAAGGAAGTTATCTTTAATAATGGAGTTAAAAGAGAGGTATTTACAAATGGATTTACTATTGTTCATTTTACAAATAACGATAAAAAATAAACTCTCCCAGATGGAACCATAGTCTACTATTTCGGTCAAGCAAAAACCACACAAATTACAATTCAAAATGGACCCTAGGTATTATAATAAAAACTAATTAGATTTATCGCTTTTCAAATAATTAAATAGAAATTCACTTCTAAAATGGTGAAAAACAGATAAGATTCTCAGATGGTACCAAAAAGTACATATATCCTAATGGAGAAGAAGAGACTTATTTTAGTGATGGTATTTAATAAAGAGTGAATGCGAATAAAGTTAAATATATTGAATATCCTGATGGAAAAATTGAAATCACTTATCCCGATGGTAGAGTAGAAAATTAATCTCCAAAAAAATAATATATTTGAATTTATTATATATATATATCAACTCAAAGAATTATTAATTGTAGACAATTTAAATTTACAAAAATATAATTTCTAAAATTAATTTAAGATATCTATTCTTTTTAATTCTGCTGACATTGATAGAATTATATAACATATTTAATAAAGTAAATTTTATTCCAAAATTAAGATTTCTTTTTCTTATTTCCATTAATTAAAGTAATAAACTTATGTCATTTATTATATTAAATATATTTAAGTACTTAAAATTTTGTTTAATTTTCTAAAACTAAATTCTAATTAACTTGAGTTAAAGGATATCTATAATCAATTTTAATAAATAATAATTAAATTTGAAGATATTTTCAGTTTTACCAAACTAAGGAATAGATGATTCAATAGGGTTGCTGCAAACTTCGAAAATTGTAGTAAGTTCTCTTTATATTGATTGAAAATTGCAATCTGTAATTCTCGGATTAACTTAAATATTTCTGATTAAATAATTATAAAAAGCTGCTGGTCATTTTCCCTCCTTCTGTCAATTGAATTAGTGAATAAATTGAAATATTTTAGATTAATTAATCAAAATTTCTTTGAAATATGTTAGAACATTTCAAGTATGAAGGAAAATTCAATTTTTAATTATAAACATTCAAAAAAATAAAGAGAAGCAAGTTGAAAATTGAATTTCATATTTTCTACAATTACTAAAATACATCAGTGAAGAATTGAAATAATGTTAAAAACAATTATAGGAAAATTTATTTCATAATATTTAATGTTTCAAAATTGTTGATACATTGGACTTCAATAGTCAATGATACCATTTTCTTCGTACTCAGGTTTATTCTTCTTCTTATTAGAAGTAGTTAAGAATTAAAAAGAATTTACACTAGATATTATATTATCAAATAAATCACCTATTACTTAATTCATACTCTTGATCATTTAGATAGTTTTATTCTATCACCTCATCATTATGTTTTTTAAGCTATTGTTCTCTCTATAACTCTAAGGTGTCTTTGTGCAACTAGTTCTTCTTAGATTACTTGGTAGGGTAAGAAACATCTTCACTATCAGAAGATTCACTAATTATGCTCTTATATTGTTTATTCATTAAGATTATCTCCAAAGCTTTTTTTTGTATTGGATCGTAGTCATTCAAAATTTATATTCTTAATTAAGGTTCTTTAGATACCCTTCTTTTTAAAATTTCTATTTAATTTAACCCAACTTCATTTAAAATTCACTCATTCTCTTTTTCATGCCACTATTCCAATGGTTCTTGATTGAATTATCAGTTCTCCCTTTGACATGTTTGGCTATTTCAGCCCATTTATTACCTTGATTGATTATGTGGATTGTTACTTATTGCTTTGTGATATAGGAATAAAATCCATTCTTCATCTTCTTCCCATGGAGTTTTCTTGATTAGTGGATTCAAATGATTATGCCATCTATTGATAAGTATATATTATAAACCTTTCTCTACATTATTTTCCTATTCTTCCATCTAATTATTAAGCAATTTGAGTCCATTTTTAAGGACCAAATTCTTGAACTAATTCAATTACCCTTAGATCCTCTTCATCAGTCCAAGGTCCTATAGGACAATAGAGATTTAAAATTACTCTTGCGGATAACCTTATGTATATTTTATTTATTTTATTTCATTTATTTTAAATAAATGAAAAAGATCATTTCATTATAAAATTTATTTAATATTACACTATCATTTCTTCAAATGTTTAAATATATATATTTTTTTTTTAAATTTAATAAGATTATTTTTATAATTTTGATCAATTCCCACAAGAATCACTAAATATGATTTTAAATAGTTTTTTTGTTACTTTTAAATATTATATAATATTCCTAATAATAAGTTGTTAAATATTTTAATTTATATTTTATATAAGATAAATAAATGAGTGAGGATATATAGAGTAGAAGTAACATGGGTGAATTTGGTGAAGTATATTTAGAGTTAGATTTATAATTTTAGGACTTTGATTAACAACTGTATGAAAGATGTGAACAATTTTGTTAAAAATTAAGAAGAACAAATTAATAGCTCTATAAGTTCGAATTAATATCAATTTTAGACAATTTTCAAATATTGTTAACCAAAATACTAAAGTAGCCAAAGAGTAATTGGGATAAATGTTAAGTGAAGAACCAGAGCTATTAAAGGAAGTAAATGGTTTATTGGATGATGAAGTGAAATTTAAGACTCAAAAAGAGAGACTGACCGAATTTATCACTAATGAAAATAACAAATCAAAAGCCTTGGAGACAATATTAAAATAAATATAAAATGGACATTTGGATGGACATTAAAACAAAGATCATATTTTAGATTTATTTAGTAACGAGCCATAATTGCAATAACAGTTTTTATAGAGTTTCAAAAAGAAGCATGACTTAATTCCACCAAAAAAAAAAATTGAAGAAAATAGAAATTATTTTTAAAAATTACTGGATAAGAACGGAGTTGTCGATATGGTAAAACTAAAATATTAATAATTTAGAATGAATTATTATTTTGGGATAAATTTAGAATGAGGGTTATTTAACAATTTCCAAATGATTATTAACAATTTATGAATGAATTCTTAAAAATAATACATTTATATTCTGAATGTATTATAACATAAATGGAAGTGATGGAATTAATAAATCAATAAGAATGGTTAGAAACTGAGTATATCGATGAAATCAGATCAATGTTGTCTACAAGAGTGATTGCTAGAAGAATATAAACTCCACTATTTAAACCACTCAAAGATACAGATTTTGCTCAAGTTGATAGAGTAACTAGATCCTATGTTAGAATGCCTATTGGATATGCAAAGGCTAATAATAACTCAGAAATTTTGAATCATTCTTGGGTCTCTGTACCTTTTGGTTCAGAAGACCAATCATTTCTAATTATGAGAAAAAATACATTTGAAGAATAACTTTTTAAAAGTGAAGATGAAAGATTTGAATTTGATGTCAATATTTAATAAATTAAAAGAACCATTAATTTATTACAAGAAATCATTGATGGAAATAAGGAAGATCCTCAATTAATTACTAAAGTTATTGATATGAGAATCTTATAACAACTATATCGCAATTAAACTTAAGATTAAAATGAAGTACTTCATATATTTTAAACTAAACCTATTGAAAGTGCTAAAATTTTAATAAAAAGAGTAAAATAAAAATTAAATGAACTCATTTCAGCTAGAAATAACAAAGCAAAATAAATTTGGGAAAATGTATCATTAAATAACTTTCATCGTTCTCTTGATCATAGATCCTTCTATTTTAAAAAGAATGACAAATTAGTCATAAATGGATAAAGATTTGTTAGAGAAATTGAAGAATATGCTAAAAATGTTCTAGTTAAACATTTAGGAACAAAAGAACATGTGTTTGTTAAAAGAAAATAAGATCTAATATAATATACATTTGAAAATTCTTTTTTGAACTCACTTGCATAAATGACTAATATTAGACCTACTTTGCCAAAATAGATTCCACTAATCCTCCCTACTTAAAATAATATACGTTTTTCACCTTTAATTTCTTTATGGATGGGAAATGAATAAATATTATAAGAATGTGGCTAATTTGTTATTCATTATTTATAAATAATGGGAGGCAATAACTCTTTAGATAAGAGAAATGGAACATTTTTCATGATTAAAGTAATCAACCATTTCTTTTAAGTTTCTATGAAACCTATGTAAATATCATAATTGACTTTAATTGACACTAAGTTGAAAAATGAAATTTAAGAACTTGAAATATATGACATCCATTATAACTCAGAAGATGCATCAATATCTATTCCTGAAATAAAAAATGAATCCCCTGGCTAATTTCTAAATTTATAGCCAAAAGTTAGATCAACAACTTATGTTACATAAAATCTTTATATCTTATTGAGATTCTTGCATACAATCTATTAAAGATTAGAAATGGCTTATGTTATTAGTTAATAAAATAAATTAGGCTAAGATAAGAGATATAACTTATTTAAATCTGCTTTGTTCCTTTCATTAAAGGCAAAAGACTTTAAATATGAAGAACATTTAAGAAGCTTATTCGGAAAACATGTAAAATTCATATATTATTATGTAAGGGTTTCATATTTTCAACCTTAGAGAAAGTGTTTCATGACGCAGCAAAGTAATTAGCTGTTTGTGCATCTGATGTTGTAACGATGTCTTTCTTTGAAAAATCAATTTCTGTTGAAGGAGACCTAGATAAATACTTTACCATTGTTTCCAGTATTGTGAATGGGGAAGGAATCAAGGTTTGTGATTTAGAAACTTAAGTTTTTTGTAGATTTTAAGAATTCCAAGAAGAAGAATAATTATTGAAATTACATTAGGCATTTTCTTAGCATAAGCCTGAAAAGAAACCAGTCTATAGAGTAAATTCATGTAATTAATTTTAGATTGCATGTTGGCATAGGGCTTGTTTTATTTCGATTTTACCAGCATATGGAGGGTGTAATTAAGAAATATGTAAATCTTGTAAATAACCTTTCTTAATGAGGAATATGATAAGAAGCGAAAGAAGAATGATGATTACAAATAGTGTTGAATGGATGGTTGATGAATATAGCCATTTTAAACCTATTATTAATTATGGAGAAGATTATTTAAAATGTGTATGATTGTACAAATAATAATTATTTTAATTGCGCAAATTTTAATTAGCATATATTAAATTGAGATGTACTATTTTTAGAAATTTTGCTTGAATCAAAAATTTTTAGTTCTTTACTAATTCTTTTGGGTATTTTTGTTTATTAATATATTTGATTTATTTATTTATGTTACCAGTCTTTTCTAAGAGTGTATGTATACAATTATATTTTAAATTTAACTGATTTAATTGAGTTGATAGTACACATGACGTACTATTATATATTTTAAGTCAAAAATATCATAAATTTATAAATAAAGCTGAATTTCAAATGATATTGTAATGAAATATGAATTTAAATAGCTTCTTGAATTGTGATTAAAAAGCAATAATTAATATAAATTGTATTTAACTAACAATTTCAATGGAAGTTAATATGAAAGAATTAAATGAAGCTCCAGCCATTGTAATAGATGGCCAAACAAATGTAGATTTGGATTCAGAAAACAGAGAATTATAATAAGGGAATACAAAGAACCCTACATAAGTTCCAGGAAAACCTGGAAAATATACACTAACAAATGGTGATCAAATAACTTTAAAATTTGCAAAGGGCTTAATCCTTTGTAATCTTATCGGATTTGTATTTTTATTTATAGGATGTGCTATCATCTATACAACTCTGAAATCAAATTGGTATGATGAAATGTTAGTGGCCTTTTAAATTTTTATTGTCTCAGATATCCTATTAATAGGAGAAAAGGTTTTATTTTTCGCAGCTTTGATAAACAAGAAAAAGATTGTTAAATTATGCCCATTTTTAAATGTCGTCTCATTATTACTGAAGATAGTAGCTAGTGGATTGATTGTGTAAGAAATATAATAAATTATATTAGTCATATGCTACCATGTCCACTCATAGTTAGTCTTGTATTAGTATTTCTCTAAATGCCTCATAATATAATGATAAAAGTTATAACTAAAAAATGGAAGAACATCCCTGAAAGGAAATGGAAAAAATAATTAATTTTAGTTAGAAGACCCATCCCTTAAAAATGACAGCTGTTAATGATTTGTATTTTTGTTTATATTTTCTTATTATTTTATATAATATATTCTTCTTTGTTAATCAAGTATGGACACAAGAGATAAAGATAACCACCAAAATCAACTGATTTTTACTATCTTTTTATAGAAAATGGTCTCACATTTTTCCTTGACATGTTCTATTGTTTCAATCTTAATACAAAACTTAAATCTATTAATGTCTAACAAAAAATAGGAATTGTTTTGATTTGCCTAAAGAAATTATTGTTTTCAATCTTTAGAAGATCAATATTAAAAACATGTTTTAAGCAATTAAAAAGACATTAATCAATAAAAATTAATTATTATTATGATCGATTATATAAAGGAAGAAGGCGATATACTCATTACTAAATAAGGATCTATGAGTTCGTTTCAATAGAATACAGAATCGAGTCCAACAAACTTATTGGGTAGTCATAAATAATTGCGTTTTCCCACTATTTCTAATGCATTATTAAAATCAGCTATAGAGGCAAACTACTTGGAAGCAGACCAAAAAAATCATCTAATTAGAAATCCAAATCAATTAACTGTTTTTAGAATGCATTTTGACATAAATTCACCGAGAACTTAAGCTGCTATGGAAATGTTGAAATTAAATGAAGAAGATCTTAAAGTTAAAGATTACGAATAATTCTATCAAAAACGAAAGGATCCATTACAGAACCTCATATCATATTTATAATATATAACTAGTAAATATAAAATATTGAGTGAGATCTTAAAAAAAAGAAATTCAATAAAACATATATAATCATAGGTTTTTAAACAAATTAACTCGAAAAACATTAAGTATAAGGATGAATCTATGTCTCTCGAATAGACTGAAGTTAAAAAGTAATCATGTGAAGATATTCATTCTACTATTTTAAGTGCTACTCAAAAGAAGGAAGTATTCGATAAGAAATTGATTAAAGCTTCAGAGAATTATAATAAGTAAAGTTATGAATTACAATTAGGTTCTTGAATTTGGTACATGATTAAAAAAATAAATAGGATGAATATTATAGTAAAACTGCTCCTGAAATGTATTAAAAAGCAGAGAGGTTAAAATAAAAGCAATTGGAATTAGTGAGGAAGAAATTAAGAAGAAATAATTTAAAGGTTGAATAGATATGTTAAAGAGCAAAAGAAGAAGAATAAACATAATATCGAGAACATTAAAAGATGGTTTAAGAGTTGGAGAAAGATCATAATCTTCATCAAGAAAGGAAATAAAAGTAATTGCAATAGGCATAGGAAGAATTGTTGGATTAATTAAGAAAGAAGGAGGAAAAGGAAAAAGAGAGATAGATAAAAAGATAAATGTTTATGAATTTAGAACAGAGTATGATTGATTAAGTAATGGATTCAATAAAGAAGAAATCTGATTATATGAATGAATATTTAAGTAAGAAATAATAGGAAGATAAAAAAAGACATACTTAAAATTTAAAGATATTTGAGGAAAAGTAAAAGAAATTATAGGAGTCATATGTTTAAAAAGAGAATTAGAATGTATAAAGTTATTTTAGCAAGTCTACTTAAAGATAGGTATATTTATTGTTTTTATATGAAAAAAGATTTAAATTAACAAGCATGAGATTTCGTAATTGAAATAATAAAAGAGTTTATCATTAAAGAATAGTAGAATAATGAAAAGAATAGAATAATTTTAAGAATCATTAGATTAAAAAAGATTTGAGGAGTTGAGTTCTAAGTTGTAAGAGACTGATGTGAAATTGGAAGGAGGAATTAAAAGGTTTTAATTTAATAATAATAAAGACATTAATCTCTTTTAGATTTGAGAAAGCATAATTTATCTTAGAAGAATGAGAATAGATTTAAATTGGCTAAGTAGAAATAAATGGAAAATATGTTAGAAAAAATTCATAAACAGAATAAAATTTTATAAAAAAATCTCGAAATTACTTAAAAAAATGATAAAATAAAATAAGAATTAGAATTTTTAGAGAAATATAAAAAAGAATAATTATAAGATCATGTAATTTAAAGAAGTATTTTGGCATAAAAATTATCATTTTGATTTTTATTTTGGTTTTATAATATTTTTTCATAATTAAAAAAAAAATGTAATATTATATTTAGATTATAACTAGAAAATAAATGTAAAGTAAGAAATGCAAATTATTGTATTAAAATGAATGAAGATACTTAAATACTACTTAAAAAGATATTGGAAATGTAGTTAGAATGCACATAATTATTAACAAACATTTTATTCAAAAAGAATTCAACTTAAAGTGATGGAGAATAATAAAGCAAGAAATTTGAATAATTAGAAGAGTAAAAAATCAATTTAGATGGTCCAAAAAAAAGAGGAAGAAAATCAGCTAAACCTACAAACTATTTAGATACAATGATGTAAAGTGAAGACGAGGCAAAACTCTAATAATTATTTTAAATGACACCTAAAGGATTGTTAACACCAGATTAATGTTATAAACAACTTAATATGATTGTGTAGAAGTTTAGACAATACAATTCTTTGATTAATAAATCTAATTAATTAGACATAGATTACATTAAATCATATCATAGTAAGAATAAATTTAGATGTCTCAGAGCAATTACTAAATTATTTGTATAAAGTATAAAGAATCTAAAACAGGTTTAATCAAAAGACAATTCAGCTGATATATACTAATGTCCATCATGTGACTTTTCAGGAATAAGTAGTGTTTTTTTCCCTCATATTTTGAAAAAGCACTGTTAAAACTATCACATATTTTGTTGTTTTTTATGTTCCAAAGATTATTAATCTCATACATTACTTATTGGTCATCTGAAACGTTATCATAGTAATTTAAAGAAAAATCCAAAATAAGAAACAAACCTTTCGCTTTAAGACATAGATGATGTAAGCATAAGTTTATGAGATTATATATTTATAATTAATACAAAGTTCTTACATAATATATCTCTCCATTCTAATAGTTAGAATTGAAATTTTCATGATATTAAAAGATTTGAAAGACAAAGAAAAAAAGACATCTCCATTAGAGTTTTCAAAATAATAATTTAATTGTAAATTTATTAGACTAAATTTGTCAAGATAAAAATATTATTATAATACTTTTGATAATCATAAAATATATAAACAATAATACTCTATAACATCATAATAATTTTTAGAATAACACATAAAGAAATTAATAGCGTAAAAAACAAATAACAAAAATATAATAATAATTGATTAAATCATCTAATATCTATTTCCATTTATTTCAGCAGCAGAGAATTTTATGGATGTTAGAAAATTACTCTTTAAATAACTTATCTGCACTCATTTGGAATAAATTAATTTATTGTTCTTGAAGTATAAAAACCTATTTATTTTATTTATTTCTCATTTAGTCAAAATGATGAAAATAATTCTCAGTGAAATTCAATGACTTTAAGTAAACATAAAAGTGAATCAAAGGAATCAATTGTTTCTTTTAGAAATAAATATATTAAAATATATAAATTATTCAATAATGTCTGAATATTTTAGAAAATACATCAAAAAAGAATATTATGGAAATCATTTGTAATTTAATATATAATTAATAGTACTAATATCAAATATAAAACATCTTTTAGAAATTGCATCTTAGAAGTATGATTGAATGAATAATGTAAGGCATTCAAAAGGCGAAATTGGAGAGAAACTGATAGTGATGACTGGGATATTATGTGGGCTGAGAAAGAATGGATTCATGAAGTTATGGATCATATACATTTGCAACCTCATTAAAAAATTAATCATTTTCGTAATCATTATGAGGTATCTCTTTATAACTATTTTTTAGTTAACTCGTAAAGATTTAATGATAAAAAATCTTAAAAAGTAAAAAAGAACATTAGAGAAAGAAGGTAAAATAGAAGAAGCTAATGCGTAATATAAGAAATTTAACGAATTAGTTATAATTTTTTTCCACTGACTTATCATTTACCAAGTGAATATCCAATCTTCAATGAAGAATTTAAAAAGCAAGGCGATAATAAAACTGCATGGATAATGAAACCAGTATATATTTTAGTTTAATTATATCAAATAGATTGGTAAATCATAAGGAAGAGGAATATTTTTATTCAATAAAATATAATAGATTTCTTAATGGAAGAATTAAGTGAAATTTAATCCAGAAAACCCATCTGCAGAATCTTATATAGTTTAAAGATACATTGCAGATCCTCTATTGATAGGAGGTAAAAAGTTTGATACTAGAATCTATTTATTATGTACTTCATATTCTCCTTTGACTTTATACTTATATCGCACAGGGTTTGCTAGGTTTACTCATCATAGATATGACAATGAAGATATCACTAACACTTGTAAACATTTGTATAATAATATATTATAGATGTGCATTTAACTAATGTGGCAATCCAAAAAAATTCCGAAAATTATGATGAAAAACTAGGAGGTAAATGGGATTTATAAAAACTAAAACTCTTTCTTATGACTAAGTATGGTTAGGACAAGGTTTAAGAATGCTTTTATAATGTTTAATAATTGATGATTAAGTCTTTATTAGCAGTTCAAAAAATTATTATAAATGATAAGCATTGTTTTGAACTCTATGGATTTGATATCTTATTTGATTCGTAATTAAAGCCTTGGCTGCTAGAAGTGAATGCAAGGTATAAAACAAGTAAATTAAAAAAAGTCCTTCTATGACATCAAATACTCCTATTGATTTTGAGTTAAAATGTGGATTACTTGATGATGTTTTTACAATTATCGATATTGAAAAAGTATTAATTGGTAATGAAGAACAAATAGGTGGGTTTGATTTAATTTATAAAGGGGGTCCTATAAAGAACAATTATAATTTCTCTTAGATTTCATTTCTTGGTACATTTAATAATCGTAAATAATAATTGAAGAAATTAGCAAAAGCTTGTGGTAAGTAATCATAAATATAAAAATAAGCATAAAGATTGACATAAGGAAATGAATAACATTAAATAAAGAGTTCTGAGGGAACCAAAAAAGATAAAGAAGAAAAAGAGAAATAAATTAGAAGTTTTTCCAAAAGTTCTCAAATCGCCTAAGTAATTATTGTTTTTAGTTATAGAATATAAATAATCCAAATAAAGTAGTTATATAATCTAAAGGGATATAGAATATAAAAAGAAATTCGACAGATCTACCAATGTTAATGAATAAACAAAATGCAATAAGGAAGATGCCTTTATAAAATACTTAGTAAAAATAGAAAATATTGGTTCAATAATAATAAAAAGGAGAATATCAATTTTGTAATTAGAATAAAGAGTATAAAATTATGAAATGATTTTAGTATTTCATAGTTAAACAATTCCTCTTTTAGTCCAAATGTAAAGATTGAGAGTGCCTCGAAACATCAGAATAATAATTATGTACCGAAGGATAGTTTTAGAACATTGCCAAAAATAGTAAAAGATGAATCTTACATATCAGATGTTTGAATTTCAGTTTTTGTGATGATGAACATAACCAATTTTAAAATTATAAATGTGACTAAATTATTTAATTTGGGAAATGTTTATACCAAAATTAATTTGTTATAAAAAGTTAATTATATATATTATCAATGTAAATATTACCACCAGCAGAAAGAGTGTTACATTTTTAAGAAACAAAGAGCTGGTTCAATTCTAGACATTCATCCAAAGTTAAAGAGAAATATAGAAAGACAGAGAAAGAATTATTTGATGATGAAATAGTTACAGAAACATTTCATTTGATTGATAGAGACAACTCAAGTATACGAAAGAATAAATTTTGTTAGATACAATAGAGATGGACGAACTATATTCGATGTTGAAAAAAAACAATTATCCTGTAAACTTGAAACTTTTAAAAGCATTTTTCGAAATGACTGATCGTGATGGGAATAGTATATTATTATATGTTAATTTAAGAATGTATTGATTTGGATGAGTTTAAATAAGTGATTAAAGATGAAGGAACTTCTCAAAGTAATAGTTAAGTGATTAGTTTCGATAGCATTTAGAACATTAATGAGAAAAATGAGAGAAATTGGAGATGAGAATTATTATTCAACTGATTTCGTAAATTTATTGAGATATTTGTCTTATTGTGCTAATCGAACAGATTTGATATGGTAAATAAAGGTACTTATTCATCTTTATATTTAAACAAAAAATAAAGAATACACGCCTATCCTTCGAATAAAGATCTAAATTGGTGTCAGAATTATTTAAAGTGAATTAATAATTTACAAAGATATCGAATCCTAAGGAAGAACCAACATATACTTTAAGACCCTTTATGAAAAAGAAGGGATAAGGCGAAATTAAATATCTTACACCAATCAATAAAAAACCTCGTTTAATAACTAACATGACGACTCAAACTAGAATTAGCACTAGCAACCAAAATTCAATTTTATCTTTCGATATAAATAGTATATAATCACCAAGACTATCTCCTTTAAAAACAGAGAGATATGTATTTAACAAGAAGATGAGTTTAACTACAACTCCATCTACTAAATCAACTTTATATTCAACAAAGTCAATACAAAAGATTAATAATAAGTTTTGATCACATTTATTTATATAATATTTATTATGTTTCATTGATAATATACAAATTTATTGTTAAATAAATAGTTATTATACATTGAATGTAACATTTTGTAACAGGAATATTTCAATCTTTTAGTATGTGTGGCCTTCGAAATAAGCTTGTTCATATGCTTGCCTTTCGCCCTCCCAAAGCAACATACGAATTAAGATTGAGAGAGTAGAAAAGACCAAGAGTCAACAAAAAATAGCGATATTACTCTTTCGACGATAGTGGTTATTTCAATTAACAAAGCAATTCAGAGTAATTATTGATATTGTCAAATGATTAATAATATTTGCATAGAAGAAGAAAGACAGTGAGAAATCCTGAGTAAGTTTAGAATTTATATAAAGATTGTATCCAGAATACGATTTCATTAAAATACCAAATAAGAAGATTCATTAAGATGAGGAAATAGTTGTTAGATCAGACACTTGTAAAGTAACATCTTATTTTCTGAACTAAAACAATAATTCATAAATAGCATCAGTACATTTGGATAGAAATAGCGATTACGTAATTTTATTCAGTCATGGAAATGCATGCGATTTGGGAACAATGATAGAAAAATTGATTAGTATTAAATTCTTGTGTTATTACTATAGAACTTGTAAATTACACAAAGACAAATGTTTTTGCATATGAATATAGTGGATATGGCCCAAATAAAGGAACAACTAATGACATAAGCATTATTCGTAACATTCAAGTTGCTTATAACTTTTTGGTTCATTAATTAGGCTATAAACCAACTCAAATCATTGTCTACGGTTACAGTATTGGTTCTGGTCCCAGTGTAACATTGGCATCTAATTCATAATTCCCTATTGGTGGTTTAATAATCGAAAGTGGATTTAGTTCTGGTTTAAGAGTCATTAGTAATAAAATCGAAGATACGCCTTATTATGATTTATTCCCCAATATTGATAGAATACAACTTATTAGATGTCCTATATTTATTATGCATGGAGCAAATGATAAGATTATTTCCAATGACCATGCCAAACAATTAGCCCAAAAATCAAATAATTTATATGACCTATGGATTCCAGAGAACGTTGGTCATTGTGGAATTGATACAGACCTTTAATATCGTAAAAGTTACTTTTAAAAATTGAGAGAATTTATTGATTGTATTCATAATTTAACCCATTATTGATAGTTGTTACTGATCAAAATGACAACATTCCAGACTTAATTAATAAGAATGCTGCTGAATCACTTGAATCCACACAATGTAAACATTATTATTAAACTAAATTATTTTGATTATTTATTTTTTAGTTTTAAGAATCAGATTATATAAATTTTATTATTAATTATTTAATACAATTCAATGTAAACATGATCATTTATTTATAGGCTCCAAGAGTATCAACTAATATAAAATGTCTAATAATAAGTGTAAAGAATTCAAAAAAAATATCCCTTGATTTCCAGTGTGGATTAGTTTTAAAAAGATATTACAGACTTGTTCTCTATTGAAAATTAAGAAACATTGAAAACATAATTAGTGAATGTACTACATTAGCATAAATTGCCTTTACAACTATTTGAATTTAATTAATTAACAAGAAAAGAAAATTAAATAATTATAAAAAGTAGCAAAGCAGAAGTTAAATTATCTATAAATGGGAGATTTTTGTATAATGAAGAAGAGAATAACATTTCATATTAAGTGTTTCCCAATAAGTGTATTTATTTTGGGTAAGTTCTAAATAAAAAACCAAACGGAGATGGAAGTTTCAGATGGAATAATGGTGAACATTATATAGGTTAATGGTTGAATGCTTAAAAGCATGGGTTTGGAAAATGGATAGGAAATTAAGAAGATTATTATATTGGTTAATGGTTGAACGGATAACAAGATGGGTTAGGAGAACATAAATGGAATGGCGATGTTTATTTTGGTTAATGGAAAAATTCAGTGAAAAATGGGTATGGAGTAGAATAATTTCAAAATGGTGACAAATATATAGGAAACTATTACTTTGGTAAACCATAAGGATAAGGTGAATATAGATGGGTTGATGGTTCTGTATATTCAGGATAATTCTTAGAAGGAATGAGACATGGATATGGAAGATATGTAAATAAAAATGGAATCATTTACGAAGTAATTATCTATTACTAATTAGGGAGAATATTAAAATGATTTAAAACATGGAGTTGGAAAATTAATCAATATAGATGGAACCTATTTTTATGGAACTTTTTTAAATGATCAAAGAGATTCCTAGAGATAGTAATCTTAATCTAATAATCAAACTATTGATGAAGATTAAAGATAAAAAAATTTTTAATCTAAGAATTCTGTAAGCCAAGATTACTAAAAATAAGATACTCAATCAAAAGAAAAAAGAAATAATTCAACTCATAATTATTAATCTTAATTATATTAAACTTATCTAAACACTTACTAACAGCCAAATTTATCACTTCACTAAAATAAATTATAGAAATTGGAATTACCTGAACTTTCTAAATTACATTCTAAACATCCAAACAAATCCACAAGAACATACTCCATGAATTAGAAAAGGATATCGTAACTATAAAACTATAGGTAAAATAAACAATCTACTTCCATTGATTTAAAAGATGTTTATATTGGAGATGCTTAAAGAACAATCAAGAAGAAATAAGCCAGTTTTAAGGATAATAGTAATCTATATTTAGTAAATAATAATAAAAAGTCTATAAAGAATGTATTTGTATATTGATATAATTATCTTTATTAATTATTATAACTAATTCTTAAGATTAAATTTTTATATTCATTTGAGATATTCTATCTAAAGTTCAATAAACTTTCATAAATTGATTTAATAAGTAAAAAATAATGTCATTTATTTCTTAGACTGTAGTATTACTAACTGAATTATATCTACAAATCATTTATTAATTTATTTTCCATAACTAACATCTCTAACTATCATAATTCATATTTTAAATTTAAAAATAGTGCTCATGCTTTATTTGCAATGTATTCAAATTAAAACCATATCTATTTATTATGTACATACACATATTAAATTGATTGTACAATTATAAAAAGAGAAATGTTCAGTAGTTTTCCTAATTCTTTTACAAATCTATAAGCACTACCTTAAAATAAGGTTCCAAAATTAGTTAATAGTTTTTAAAACAAGACTCTTAATATAAGGAGTCTACTTTACTGATTTAATTGAGACAAAAAATCCAAATACATCATGAATCCGATTTAAGTAGTGTTAAATTTGGAAATAAGTAATAAGAACGAGGTTATTTATTTCAATGTTTAAAAAAAAAGAAGATTAATTGATGATAGATATATTATAATAATATAATGATCATGATATTTAGTGATATTTAATGATATTTAGAAAACTTGTGATTTAATAGATTAAGATATATATTTAAATTAATTTGTTTAAAAAATTTTGGATTTTATGTTAAAATTAATAATTTTTATCAATTTAAATATTTTATTATTTTTATGAACATAGTATATTATTGATATATTAATAAAATCATTTGTTTTGAGTTGAAAATAATGAGTATTGATGATATCTATTTAACAAAACCTAAAACTAAATTCACAATAGAATAAGGATAAAGTGATGAGTTTAAATTTACTTGTGCTTCTATGTAAGGATGGAGAAAAACAATGGTAATAAAATTTATTAAATTTCGATTAGGAGGATGCAATAATCAAAGAAAGACTATCTACAGGAGAATACGTATTTGGAATATTAGATGGACATGGAGGATTTGAAGTTTCATCAGTTGTTTCCAAATATTTACCGCGCTTTTTAGAATCAAATATTAAGTTTAAGAATAAATAATATGAGGAGAGTTTGAGGGAATCTTTCATTGAAATTGATAAATGGCTTATAACTACAGACGGACTTAATGCTTTGGTGGAAGAAAGATTTCAAATGTCTATTGATGATGGTAATATTGATAATTATCAAAGTTATAAAGAACATAAAAAATTAAAAAAAACAATTCAATAAATAGCTATTTGATGTTAGTGAGTTAGCTAAGTTAGCACCAAAGAAAATCGTAGAATTGATAGGAACATCGATCATTGATGAAAGTGGTTCGACAGCTAATATTGTTTTAATAACTAAAGATTCAGTATATTGTGCAAACATAGGTGATTCTAGATCAGTAGGGATTTAAAAAGGAAAAGCAATTATAATGAGTTTTGATCATAAACCTAATCATGCAATAGAAAGATCAAGAATATGTTAAGCAGGAGGATTTGTGGCTGATGGTAGAGTTTGTGGAGCACTTTCTCTTTCAAGAGCCTTTGGAGATTATTAATTTAAAGATGATATGGTGATAGCAATTCCTGATATTAGAGTTTATAAAAATATATAAATGATTTTTATGGCTTGTGATGGAATTTGGGAAGGTTTGAATGATTATGGTGAGAACATCACACAAAAGATTTATAAAAATAAGAAAGAATCATGTAAAAAATTATTTAAATGTTATTTTTAGAAGAATAGAAATTAAAATCTATTATGAATGAAATATTAGCTCCTTCTATGACTGAAGAAACAGTATGGGGATTAGATAACATGTCATGCATTCTCATAGAATTTACAAGTAAAGCAGTAAAAAATAATAAATAACCAATAAAAATTAGAAAGACTATTAAAAAATTGAAGAAATGAGTATAAAATTCTATTTATTAACTTTTTTTAAGTTATTTAATTTCTTTATTATATTATCAGTATTTCTATTTTAATTTAAAATTATTTAATTTAACTGAATTTTATTGAGACGTTGATTTTTTCAAATATGTTAACAATAAACGTTCTTACAATGTTTTTGTTTAGTTTAATTTTTCACTCTTTAATAGTTATGGTTATTTTTTAAGTACTATTTTGAAATCTGATTTAGGAATAATTTATTATGTTTATTATAATTTTGGTTTATTCATTAAAGGAAAAAGATATGTAGATGCATCAGTTCTTGTTCTTAATTAAATAGGAGAATTATTAATTGATCTTCTCATCTGATATCTTAATTTAATTTAGACCTTGTCAAATAAAGTTTCTGGTTTTTCAATTGATTACAAACTTCCTCTTCCTTTACTTTGATTATTTTCATTAACCATTTTTTTCATCAGACTTTAAGCTTAAATCACTTATAAAACAGGTTTTATTGATCTTCTTACACTCTTTTTAAGGCTAAACATCATTTATCTTTCACCTTAGTTTATGTCATAATATACTAATTTGTTATGAGCAAAGAAGACTAGAATCAATTGCTGAATGTCTATTTTAAGAAGGTGGTGAATAAGATTACTTTTAAGAACCAATCATTTACTTACTGTCCAAATAATCAATCATAACAATTCTTTATTTTGCGATTCTTCCACCGCATTCTTCACAAATACAACTTTAGTTTAAATCTTAAAGAATATCATTCTTTTAAAAGTTTATAACAGAAGCACGATTTTTATGGAGACTGATATTTTCTTTTTAAAATAAGATAAATACTTTTCAAAGAAAACAAATCAAAGCGGTAAACTTTGTAATTATCAACTACATCTTTAATTAGAGTAGCCTTTCTTATATTTGGAATAGGAGTTCTATTTTTATGGGACTCATCATTGATCATAAATTAGAACAATATATTAATTATTATATCGCACAATTTCAAAATTCATTCATCAACCCTCTTAATAAAATAATTTTGAACCAAATTTATCACTACAATTCAAGAAATAAATCAGTTTCCTTAAAATTGACTTATTCATATCATTATCACACTCAATTATGATTATATTTGAAATCAATCGGATAATCACTTAAAATAATTACATATTTTTGATTAATCTAAATTTTGATATAAAGATTTCATATTAATTTCAAATTTTAGTGCTACATAAATCAAATCGAGAAATTTATTTTTTTCTAAAACTTATTCTTATATTTTATAATTAATCAAATAATTTTGAGACATAATTATTATATTATATTTAACATTTTTTAATTAAGAATCATAGACCTCTAAATGAATTTTATTATCAAATGCTAGATTTATTAATATAATATTTTATTTGAAATTAGAATACTCTATATTGAATTTATATTTTGTGATAATAATTTTACTTAGATTGAGGCATATATTAAAATGATTTCTTTTTATATATGTTATATTTTCATGCATTTATAAAATTTGATTTATATATTTATCTTACTCATTTTATAAAAATAAAATTTCAAAGTAATCATATCAATTATAATATTCTATTACCTATTGCTATTAATTTACTCCATAATCTAATTTGAGGCTTAAATAAATAATTTTATGTGATTTGCTTTAGGAATAGCCTTGTTTAAATTTATTTAAACTCATTTAAATTTTTGAAATATAATAATAGATTAATATTATAATGAGTAAACTCTTATAAATTATAGTCTTTGAGTAACTATTGACCATAAACAATATTTTTTACATTTCTTGGTAAATCTAATATTTATTGGAAATCTTTCTATTTGTATTATTGAATTAATAATATTATTTGTAGATATTTAAAATAATATAAAATTATTTGAATTTCTAATTTTTCAAAAGAAATTTAATCCATATAATTAAATATAACTATTTAACGATTAGAAATAATACTTTCAAGTAGGTTCTAGTTGGTTTCTTTAACTTAGATTAAAATTTAAACTTTTTTATTTGAATATTCCAGTAAAAAAAAGGATTTTTTGTATTTATAATCATTTTGTTAGAAATAATATAACAAAAAAAAAAGCAATATTAATTATGGTTTTACACTCTTCAAAAGAATATTTCACCAGCTTTTTATTTCAAATTATATGATATATATTTAAAAAACTATGATAATATTATATTAACAAAATAAAGAAATTTTCAAAAAGTTAAATATGTGCTTTAATTTTTTAAGCTTATTAGTTTCAAGGAAATGATCAATATTAAGGAATTGAAATTCTTACATTTTCTTATGTATTTTCATATTAAATAATTGATGAAGTTAATTATTTCATTATTGATAGATAAATAATAATATTAATAGATTTTATCACTTATTAATTAAATAATATTGGATAAGATAACTTATAGCAATTCCACTTAAATTTATTATGATATCTTATTTTTGATTGAAGAATCTGGTTACTTTTTTTTATATAGAGTTTTCTAGTCTGTTTATGGAGTTATAATAAGATAATTGTGATTTAAAATTATTCTAATATACAATAGAGCTAAAATCATAAATAAAATAAAACTTTGGAGAGAATTGTATGCGATCTTATTCACAAATAAGCTCAAATTCATATTAATGTTCTAATACTTTTGCTAATTACAAAATTATCTCTATTTTAAGATCTTGAATTCTTTCTTTATTATTAAGATTTTAAAAAAACTCTTAAAACTCTCCAATAAGGTCATCCTCATATCTATAATCTAACATTTGATAATGAATGGCAATAAATGCTGCACAGACATAGAGAATAGTATTTTATTTAGAACAAAATAGAAAATCCCAAATTCTACATATATCGTTAATATTTTCTAAAGAATGAGAAAACCATGTAAGAATCCATGGAATAACACAAGTTGGATGTTCAATCATTAAAATTAATTATCTTAATTTTTGATTCGATGTGTCTCTAGAATATCTTAATAGGAGATTTCTTATGAATTGATATTGTGGAGTTATTGTATTTGCTAATTCTTAGTCTAAATAGTCTTTAAAGAAATTTTTGGCAGCATAAGCGGATGCCACATAACCTTATTCTACTCCTAAGACAAGTATAAAGATAGAAACAATATCATGATAGCCTTGATAGTAGGAATAGTTTGGATGTAGGCTGAAAATAGTGTCTAATACATCCATTAAACATTTTCTTAATTGTTCTCTAGAATTTAAATCAATGAGTATACATCTCTTTAAAGTTTTTGATTTGCAATATAGTATTCAATGATCTATTGACATCCTTTAATAATTAGTCATGTTATAGACATTTTTCTCTTTCATTATATTATAAGTGTTGATCAACATCTAATAATTTATTCCATATTTATCTTCTAAAATAACTATTGAATTATGATTGAAGCAAGTATACATATTATGAAATCCATAAGATCTTCCATATTTCCTAATTTTTTAATAACCAATATCTTGATCAATATTATCTATTAAAGATTGTAAAGTTTAAGAATTATCCATATAAAATAAATATTTATAAAATGGAATTAGATTATATTATAAATAAAGACTTAAAATAATATAGTTTGTGATGAATTAATCAACCATTTATTGATTTTTGTGATAAAAGATATATATTATCTGGATTAAAATTTATTATTATTTGTAAGAGATTTGGAATGAAGAACTAATAATTATTATATTCTAAAAAGTGGGTATAGGATAAGGAAGCAAAAAGTTGTAAGAAATGTTAAACACCATTTAAAGCAATATTTAGAAGGAAACATCATTGTAGGAATTGTGGAGATGTATTTTGCGACAGGTATGGAATTTTGTTTAAGAGTTTAAAATAGTTGTTCAAATTACTTTATGGATAAAACAAACTTTAAAAACTTTTAGGATATCAAAAAAAATAAAGTATAATTATTTACAAAAATATCAAAGGTTCGATTATGTAGGGATTGCTTTAATGACATCAATAAAAAATTAAAAGAAAATGTAGATTTTAACGAAATTAATAAAAATCTTGATGTTAATGATTAATAATAAATGAGAAGACATTCGAAATCATTTAATGTTGTTAATGATAAATTGCCAGAATCTGCAAAAGAAGTATATATATTTTATTTAATTATCATTAAAGGTATCTTCTCCTGCTACATTACATTTAGTACCTTAAATGATAAATGATTAAAAGGCTCTATTAGAAATTTATAAGATTCCGAATCCTGAAATAATAATCATAGGAGATGATATAGAAAGAAAAAAAAAAAAATTAGAACAGAATATGATTTAAAAAATTGAAGATTTTGTTGAAAGAAGAGCAAAAGTATTTGGAATACACAAGAATTGGTAAGAAGTGATGAAACAATTTATTAATTACGCTATTGATGATTTAAAATATCATTAGATAGATAATTAATCAAAAATCAAAAATAGGCTTAGTTATATTAAAATTAAAATAATTCCATTTGTTAATTATTCTGCAACCAGATATTTGAGAGGAGTTACAATAAGAAAAAATATAGTTCACAAACGTATGAAAACACATCATAAGTCTCCTTCATTTTTATTATTGAGTGGTTCTTTAGATCTAGACCTTCAAAATTTCGAGAATGTAGTAAAGAATTAAAATAAATATATTCAATAAGCATTGGAGTAAATAGAAATACTTAATCCAAATATTATTTTGGTAGAAAAGAGTATTAATAATATTCTCTTAAATGAATTGGTTAAAAAAGATATAACAGTTTCTATATATTGTAAGATGTCTTAGTTGAAAAAGATTGAACAAGCAGTATAAGGTAGAATATAGAAAGCAGTTGATGTTTTTAATAAACATTGTGATGTGGATTGTATTGGGAAATCTGATACAGCATCTTATATATGTTGTGATCCTGAAACTATTAAATAAAATTTAATTTTATATAATTAATTAGATGATAAAGATAAATAATTACTTGACATGCATTTGGAAAAAAAGAAAAATAGAGATTAAACTTTATTATTTATTCATGCACCTTAATCTAAGAATTCATTTCAAATTACTTTAAGTGGTCCTAAAATAAATGAATTAATTAATGTTAAGTAATGTTTTTAAGAATTACTTTGTATATTTTTTTAAATGTCTTTAGAATTTGAAATGATTTTGTTAGATTATAAAATTAAATCGGATTTAGAATTTAAATATAAATCTATTGATAATGAATTATCACCAATGATGACTTCTGGAGAGATTTCTGATTTTTCAATCCAATTAATGACCGATTATGAAAATTAATAAATTAAACTTTGCAAATTACGTTATTATCCAGCTGTTATAAGTAGGATTCATGATATACAAAAAAAAAATAAGTAAATATTATATCATTAATATCAGTATTGAAATTTTAGAAAATTATACCCTGAAAAATTTCAAAAATATTAATAGTAGTAAAATTTCTTATTTTTGTTAATTATGTGATTGTTAAGAGGAGTTTGTTAACTTTTATTGTTATACTGAAAAAACTCAAGAAGATGTAAGTTTAGGAAAATATATTAGAGATAAAGTTTTGATTTAAGATTCTAAATGTGGTAGTTGTTAAACTAAGAAGATTAATCATGTATCAATAAGATATGGACCAGGAGCATTTGTTCGTTGCATTGTTGAAAAAAAAAAATAATAAAATTTATAAGTTAAAGATGGTAATAATAATTTAAACAAAGAAACTAAGAAAGCTGTTAGTTTTCTTTATCCTTAATCAATGAATGATGATAATTTATCATAAATTGATACTTTACTAGGCGATTTTGATAATAGATTATTGTAATAAATAGATCTAAATATAATAACTTATCTTAAGTGTCTTAATGTTAATTGTGATAAATAAATAACAAAGTCATTTAAATTAGAAAAGAATCACTTAGAATTCTCCTTTTATCGATTAATCCAATATCTCATCAAGAATTCATTAAGATTAAAGGAGATAAGTAAGAAGAATTGGTTGACATTTGATGGTGAAATTAAAGAATAAGTAGATAAATCTGATACATGTAAACATAGCTAAACTGAAAGAGTTTTTGAATGCAATGAACATTTAATTAAACTCTATACAAATTTATTTGACATTTACAAAATTAAAAATTTTCTATTTGATACTTAAGATGTTAAATAACACATTGATAAATGTGACAAAGAAGAAATAGATAAAAGAAAAGAAATATTAATTTCCTATCTACAAAAACTAAAATTAATTATATAAAATTCTGATAAAAGTGTTAGGTCTAGTTGCATGAGTGCATCTACGTAATCTGTGTAAAGCTCTTTTATTAACTTTGATAAATTTACAAATTCAGCATCAGAAACGTCTATTAGTCTAATACATAATTTCACGGAAAAATTACAATAGACTAATTATTCTGATTTTCTTTTATTAGAATAAGATAGTATGTTTTTATACTAAAGAATATACTAACTTGAAATTTATTCAAAAAATAAACATGAATCAGAACTATCAAAATCAAAAACATCTGTATTTTCATTAATAACAAGTGAAAGTGGACCTTACATGAAAAACTCACTCAGAAAAACTTAAAAAGAAAATTCAACTTTAATTTAATAATAAACAAATACTAATAATGAAAATTAATATCCAACTCATCATTAATCACCTTTATAAATTACTTAGTCATCTGAATCACCAAATTAAGAACATATAAATTAAATCGAAGAATAATCAGATATAAATTTTGAAAAAATAACTGATAATGATCAAAATCTTTTTAAACATTAACTTGAGAAATGGCCTAGAATATCTACTAATTTTGATTAAACTAATTTACAAATCAAATCTTTTTATGAATTTATTCCAATTTATAGTCAAAATGATATAGGTGTTATCTCAGCTGCTTTAAATAGTAGAAAGTATTTTGAATTATATGAAAATTCATATAAATTCGTTGATTTTTGGGATAAGATTGAAAATAAATCTAATGAAGTCGAAATTGAAGCTAAAAAGATTTTAAAAGAAGAAAATAAATAGGCTTTTATAGAAGAATTTTAAATTAAAATAAATTCATACAATAAAAAAGTTAGTTCCAATAACTTATAAGAAATAGATGAGGAAGATTAAACTGTTAATCAAACTATAATAGACTCTCCTAGAAGACCATCTAAATATGTGACAGTTCAATTGTATTATCCTAGACAATTTGAATGCTTTAGAATATTAAATGGAATTAAAATCAAATAATTTATTAAATCTATTTCAAGTTGTTTTAATTGGAATTCAGATGGAGGTAAAAGTGGATCAACATTCTTTAAATCATTTGACAATTTATTTATATTCAAATCTATTAAAGAATCTGAATTTAGTATGTTTGAATCATTTGCTCCTAAATATTTTGAACATTTACATTCATAAATCTTTTCATAAAAACCTTCTTATTTAAATAAAATTTATGGAATGTTTACTATTAAAAATTCTAAAGGAACTAGTTATTACATTGCTATGGAAAATCTATTTTGGGGTTTAGATGGCGAATTAACTGTTTATGATCTTAAAGGTAGTAAGGCTAAAAGATGGAATCGTAAAAATCTAAACACACTTCTTGATACCAATTATATTATTGATCGAAATGGTGAACCTTTACCAATTTAAGAGTAAGATTATCAATTCTTAGAAAAAGCATTAGAATCTGATTCTCAATTTTTATATGAAGTCGCTGTTGTAGATTATTCTTTATTATTAATAATAGATAAATAAAATCATTAAATTAAACTATCAATCATTGATTATTTGCAATGTTATGATTTTAAGAAAAAAATGGAAACTACGTAAATAATATACCTATTTTAGATTAAAAACTGCAATTAATTTAGGGACTGACCCAACAATTATTAACCCAGAAGAATACAAATAACGATTTATTAAAGCCATGAAATTATACTTTATGGGAATATACTCATCACTATGATTTATTAATATTATTTTTAATATATCATAACAGCAAACTTAAAAAAAAATCTATATTAATAAATCAAAATATATATCTCTACTTAAAATTTATTGTATTTAACTTAAATCAAGAGATGATTATATATACTTTATGTATAATCAAAATTTAAATTCTCAATTAAAAAAATTAATAATTGATTATTAAGATTAATCAAATGTTCTTGAGATATCAAAAAAAATATAATTGTTTAGTAATTAATTTAATTTTATAAGATTTCCTAATTCTATTATTTTTCAATATCTTAATCCATCATTAACTCGCTTTTCATCAAGCAGTTATTTGAAAAATGTATTTTATTATATTTGAATACCCTCAAAATTATTTTAGGCATGATTATTCTTATTACGTTTATAAACTTTATTTAAAACACACATTTATTTTCCTAAAGATAATAATTACATTTATTAACAATTTGATTTAATTATTTTAACATTTTAGTTTTATACTTTATTTTTTGTATATTTCTATTAAGGGTTTGAAGTAATTAGAAGAAGATATATTTCATGATTTATCATCAATAATTGAAAATTATTTAAAAAAAAACTTATAATTCATTTATTATAGTTTATAATATTAATTAATTTGCTCATTTATGTAGTTTGATATTTCTCAATATTAATTTTATTTAATTAAGTCACTTTTAATGTTTTCATCTATTGTTATTTTAAAATTTCACTAAAAAAATTACTTTATACTTCTATTTTAACATTCTATTATTATTCATTGCTACCTTCAATTACTATAATTTAATCAAGTTTTGTTTAATTAATTACTTTAATTTAAATCTCATGTCTGTTATTTAAGAGTTATAATTTACTAAAATAATCTTAATATTATTATAGTTCAAATAAAAAACCTGATGATTTTGTTATTTTGATAGTAATTTCTGAATTGAATTACATTGCATTTATTATTTACACTCTTTAGCCAACTGATATTGTTTCATATTATAATGGATCGTTAATTTAAACAAATATATCTCTAAATTCAGTTATTTTCTAATTTCTTTAATCAAAATAATTTAAACTATCCATAACTGTAATCCAAAATCCTAGATTAGAATTTCTTAATTATTGCAATTCATCTTCATTTTCTGTTTCTGAATTGAATAATATAGCTTTTCTTTAATTCTTTTGATTTATTTAAATTAAATAAGATTTTTACACTATAAAGACATCTATACATGGGATAATTCCATTTCTTAGACTTTTGAGTGATCGAAGGAAGTACTTTTATTATTATTATCCTAATTTGGAATTTATTTCTGCTTTTTTTATTGAATTAATTTTAGTAGTAACCAACAATTTATTATAAGGATATTATGATATTATTTTAACCTAGATGATACTATAACTATACATTAGAAGTATTAAATATAATAGGATATTCTTTTAAATTTGTTATGTGCAATTTTTGCCCTATCTTTATCATATTGTAGATTTATTCATAAGTTTAATCACAAATAAAAAAGATTGAATACCATCCATCCGATAATTCTAAAATCCTTCTTCCTTAACATTATTCTATTGCCACAACTAATAAAATCATATGTTGACTTAATGTTTAATCATTTGTCCATATTTATTAAATTATTGTTCTACTTTATAATCTATATTATATAAAATAACGATATTCTAATTCTAAAATCAATTTTTAATCAGTATAATTGTTTTTAGATTATAATTTCCAAAAGATTAATTTAGATTACTACAAAAGCCAATCTTTATCAACATCATATTGTTTAAAATATTCCTTAATTAATTTCCAGTCTAAATCTTAAGGAATTGTTTATGATCTACAAAATGAACTAAATTTCAATATCGAATTCTTCATAAATTCTTTTGACAGTTCATAAAACTTTTCTCCTATTAAACATTTTGGTAATTTGCTAATTTTAGAAAGCAATATGGCATTCATTTAAAATATCTCATTATTATTAGTTGATTCCTATTTTTTTATAGGTGTTATAATTTCTTTTTAAATCTCATCACCCATAATTACTGTCTAAAAAGAGATTTTCTTTTCAGATAATGAATCCCTTGGATTTTTAGTCAAAAATTTAAAACCCTATTCAGCAAATTTACTAGGGTGATATAGTAAATTATTATTTTTAATAGCTTCTTTAGAAAGTGAATTAAGTAAATTTAAATCATTTTTTGTTGGTTTATTTTCTGATTACAAAATTTCTTCTTCTTCTGATAAATCCTCAAATTATATGATAATCTTATTATATTTCTCATTGTCAACCAATTATATTTTTTAATTTTTTCCTGTTTAAAACCCACTAATCATTTAGTAAATAATTTATAATTTAATTAAAAAATAAAATGTAAATTACTATATTATTTTGATTATCAATATTTATTAAGGATTCTATTTTTATACTTAAATTAATCTAATTTCTATATTGATATACGATTTTTATCATCTTGTTTATTTTTAAACTTTCATGTATAAGAAAGATAAATCTGTATAAAAATTGCAAATTTATGAGAGAGATAACTAATGTATAATTTTTAACAATATTGATTATTTATAACATTTTTAGCCTAACTAGAATTATTTACTAAATAGCTAAGAATTCTATTTTGTGTAATTTAAACTTATCTTATTAACATAAAATTGTAAATAGTTTTTAAAAGTATGAATTATTTAACATATTGAAAATCAGAATAAATTATTATGGCCTGATTAACTATTTAAATTCAACTTATGAATATGATTTGATTCTAATATAATTATTTAGAAAAAAACTTTAGGTGAGAAAATTGAATTATAAAACTGTTTTAAGAGAAGAGAAGTGGTTGAAAAAATATAATAATAATAAATGTTATTTTGAATTATTTTAACAAATAATAATTTGAACTTGCTATCAGATACAAAAATTGAGAGAATAGTTAAATATAGTCTGTAAAATATAATATTAATATTTCTAAAAATTTGAAATAAATATCTCGGTTGATTTATAATTCCTATTATCATATTTTTATATCCTTAAGAACTTAATTAAAAAAAAGATCTAATTTTTAGTTAAATGTTAGAGTCTTTGATGATATAAATCTTGAAAAAATTTGAAAATTTGAGAAAATGAATAAAAATAATTTGAAAAGATTGATATTTAAAATTAAGACTTTTTTAATCCTATTATCTATTTAAAAAATGATTAAATCCGACTTTTTGCAAATTTAGAAAATCTTCTTTTCCTGACCTACTTTAATCAATTCTTACATCATATATATATATATTTTATTTGATACCATAGTTATATACTGAAAGTTCTTGGAAAATAATGAATAATTTAAATATGTAAAATTAAACACACTATTTATAGTTGATTGATGAGATAAAAATGCATGAATCAAGCAGTTTATTTAGAAAGAAGTAGGAAACTTTATTTGAAAAATTATGTTAGTAGGAAATAATTAAGGAAATAGTGTAAATGTATTAACATAAGAGTAAAGAATTTGAGCTAAAGGAATTATAGATATATGATAATGGTGCTGTAATAGAGAGTTTATATATTGAATTGAGCAGATGTTATTATGAAATAAAATTTACAAAGCCAAAATATTGCGATGGCCTATATGTGATTATTTTACAAAATAATTAAGGTAAGGAGTTTATAATTTCAAATAATGAGTAATAAATGAAGAGAATTCAAGTTCTGTTGAAAAGATTTTGTACAAACAAAAACTTTTTTAGAAAATATCAATTATTACAAAAAAATTGCATGCCTATATCTTTAGCAATCAAAGTATTATTGAATTGTTAATTTAGAATAATAATGAAGAACATTGTATGTAAGTTTATGATAAAAAACTATTAAGAGATTAAAAAGAATTATAAATATTTCACAATTCCATTACTATAATGCATGCTTTAAAAATGAAACCATATCCCTAAAAACTTTATGAAGATAATAATAAATATTATATTCTTGGATAAAAGATGAAACTACAATCATTAGAAACCTTATTATTAAATGGATTTGATTTCAGAGAAATACCTTTTGTATCAATCATATATATGATCCTACAAAACTTACAAAAGTATTAACAAAAGGGTATATATCATGGAAATATAAATCTTTCAACCGTTTTCATAAATACTGAGAATGAAATCTTAGAATTAGTTATTCTTTTCCCCAGATACATTGAAAATAGTCATTACACAATAGAAAATGATCTTTATAATTTAGGAATATTAATATACCAAATTACATTTTATACTGTGACAAATAGAATTAAATAACATGTTGATTTGGATTTGATTGATAGTATACATAATTAGATGGCCGATTAAAATTACAGATAAAATTAATATCAGTTTTTGTATAGAGTTAGTTAATTAGATCTATTAAAGCAATTGTTATCGGCTAATATAAATTTGTAAAGAGCGATAAAACATCAATGGTTTGTTACTATCCAATAAAATATCAAACATTAATAACTTCATTAATAATTAAATCCAATATATTTACCTACTATTGTAGAGATTAACGATTCTTTGATGATATCTTCTTCTCTTATTGAGGGTAAAATTAATAATTTCAATCATTAATAGTCTTTGTAAGATCAAGGTAATGAAATAGTTTTTATTAATAATAGATGCAGAAGAGTATTAACCTATTTAATGCTAGATTGTTAATACAATCAGAATGATTCCCTCTAAAAGGAAACATGATGAGGTCAGTTAATAATTAATGAAATCTAAAACGGTTCCAAATTAAATGGTAAAAAGAGTTTCTTTGGCTGAAATTACAAAATAGACAACTGTAAAATGATTATATATTTGTAATGAAAACATAATGACTAAATCAAGAGAATATTAAATACATTCTTAATATAATATTACTATTTATTTTTATTAAAATTTAATGCAGAATTAGCCAAGATCTATAAGAAGATGCAAATCGATGAAAAATGTTAATCAAGAATCCATGATTGATTCTCTCAACAGTCCTAGAGATTAGGATATCTCGTTATTCAATTTCATTGAAATAAAAAGGTTTTGCGATTTATTGTAAATATAAAGATAAAAGAATAAAGCATTGAAATAATAATAAAAACGAGAACATTTAAGAAACCTATTATCCAAGAAATTTAGACTCATATATAATGTGATAAGGTTATTACACCATCATGAAAGAGTAATTTTAGAAAGACATGATGAAGAACTCAAGAAGAAATCCATTTTTCTTATCTTTCCAGTAAGCTTTAAATTTATCTAGGGTGATACAACTAGGAGGTTTTGGGATATTATCTTATTGATTACATATATCTAAACTGCTATTTATTTACCTTTGAGAATTGCATTCATGGATAAAAAATCAAAAGGAGCTTATGAATTAGATCTTATAAACGATATAATCTATTGTATTGAGTATCTATCAATTAACATAGTTACAGACATACTTTGTATTATGAGATCTTGTTACTATAATAGATAAAATGTGTTAGTTTAAAATTAATGGTTTATATTTTTAAATTACTTGAAGGGTTGGTTGATTCCTGATATCATAACTTTAATTCCTTTTGATGAAATTTATCAGTAATTAGTTGTAAAATTGATAGTTTTCCTGTTTAATATTAAAAATTTCCAAGATTTATAAGAGTATTCAGAATCAATCGAATTTTCAAAGTATCAACATTTCATTAAAACAAATAGTAATTATTTTATGTTAATAGTTTTTGTCATTAGTAATTGGGAAAATGTGTTTAATATATTAAACTCCTATTAATTAAACATATTAAAAATCATAGTCAAATTTATATATGGATTACATTTATTTTCTTGTCTTTGGTATTTAGCTTCAAATATAAATGATTAAGAATATTAAGAAGATTAAGATTATAAAGGACTTCTAAATTAAAATTCAGAATATATAAATTGTTTATTTTGGGCTTTACAAACCTTTTCGACAATAGGTTATGGAAATGATGCAGCTAAAAATTATGCATAATATGCTGTCGCTATTTTGTGGATGTTTTTGGGTGCATCTTTTTATTGTGTTATATTGTTAAATCTATCAGAATGGCTAAAAAAACTAGATGCAGAATGCGTTTATGTAGAAATGTAAAATACTTTGAAACTGTTTTTTAAAAAGATTGAAGTCATCAAAGAAGTTTAAACTAAAGTTTAGTTATATTTATCATTAAACATTAAATAAAACTAAGCGTGGTCTCTTAGTATGTAAGAATGGTTCCAAAATTTACCTATAATTAGCTAAAAGGAAATTACTCTTTATGTTTCATATATAGAAATGATGTAGATTCATTTTTTTCGAATAAATCTCAATTTTTCTGTTTCGATTTTGCCAAAAATGATGCTCATGAAAACTTAATAAAATTGTAAAATTTGGATTAAAGATGAAGTAGTAAATGAAATATATTTTCTAATTAGAGGTAAATTATAATACAGAACATAATTTGGAAAAGTACTTTTATAGATAGATGAAGGATCGATTTTTGGAGAATAAGAGTACTTTAAGAAACTTAAATTTTCAAAATAACATACAAGAAAAAATTATGCTGTAGCTATTGAATTGTGTGAATATATAATTTTAAATGGGGAATATTTTTTTTAACAAATGAGTGCATTTCCAGCTTTACGTTAATATTTAGCTATAATTGCATATAATAGAGAACATAGAATGAAAGCTTAAATAATTTATAATAGATTTGAAAGAGAAAGAGAAATAATTAATACATTAAAACTTGAAAAAATTAAAGAAACATGTAATATAGATGTTACAAGATACAAAGGAATGATTAAACCATTAAAATCTATTATTTATGATACTTAACATTCAAGAACATAACAAGTATTAGAATAACTGATTCATAATAGAAGAAATAAAATCGATAAATTAATGTAGTAATTTAAAAAAGTTGTTTAAATGATTATTTTTGCAAATAAATTAATTGAAAAACAGTCTTTTAATACTAGTAAAGTTCATCCAATGATCAATTTTTAATAATAATAAACTTAAACAACCTTAAAAACATAATCTAATGAATCTAGAATTACAGTTTAATAAAATTAATAATTGCTCAATAAAAATTATTAGAATCAAAATATTAAAAAAATTGAAAAAAGCATAATTATTAAAATGAAATAGTTTAGTAATGCGAGTTATAGAAAACGTAAATAATAAATTAGTAATAAAATTTGGATACATAATTAAAATAAAAAATATGTTTTATAATAAATGTTTAGAGTTAAGTATTCAAGAAATTAATTATAAAACAATTATAGTTTTCAAGATTATGTAATAGAAATTGATGACTTTTCACATTATGAGAGATAGTTAAGAATTTTCAGAAATAATTATGAAGACTTAAAAAATATGAAAAAACAAATCAAATTATATAAAGAATTGTTAAAAAAGTTAATTAATGACTAAGATAATGAGCTGATTAATATATGTACTTAGATTGAAAAACTAGAATTAAAACTGTGATATTTTTATATGATTCTCGATTTTATTAGAATCTATACAAATTATAATTAAAATAATAGAATTTTATTTAAAAACAAAAATAAAATCATAAAGTTAAACAGAATAAATTTTAATGGAGTAAATTAATTACTATTTCACATTTTTTAAAATAATATGATTTTTTTTTTTCAATTAGTATTTTGAATTGAATATTAAATTTTAGCTCTTTATTTCTGAAGCTGTAAGAATCGGAAACTAAATACATTTTATAATAAGTATGCAGATAAATTATATATTTATTCATTCTAAAACTTCTTCTTAATTTTATTAATCTTAGTTATCATCCATCTTTTATTCGAAATCGATTGTTTATATTTCTTGATTATTTTAATGAATTTAATTATGGTTGAGATTTTAATTTTCTTATTCATTTATATCATCAACAGCCTTTCTGTGAGAATTTTATTAAATATATTGAGTTTCATTTTAATTAAGTGGTTCTTATTTAATCTAATCTTATTATTTGTTTTGTTCTTCATTAATAATTTATTATTTAAATTCAATATTTTCAGATTAAATTACTTCATTTTATTTCTAGATAGATTATTATTTATTTATTTAATCTTAGTCTTCATTTTAATATTCTTAATTATGTTAAGGTTTCTCAATTAATTCATTAACAATTTTGGCAACCTTATCTTAATATGGTTCATAGGGTTAAAAATCAGATTCAAAGAGACTTCTACAAAATTATTTTTTATATAGATATACCTTTATTAAAAGTCTTAATGAAATTATGGTTGCCTAGATTCTGTAGTATTGTCATATATTATTCTTTATCTTATTATATAATGAATAATAATCTTTACTTTGTTTATTAACTTTTACTTTCGATTAAAGGATCTAATCTCTTATTGATATTATTTTCTCTTTCTAAAATAATATATATGTTTCAAAGAATACTCTATTATTGTGATTCATTTATTCTTGAATTTGTCCAATATTAAACCAGAGTTTTAGTAGGCTTAAAATCCTTATAAGGGTATTCTGAGATATTAGCTATGTGTTTCTCAACCCATCTTCTTTCTTCATTCCAATCTTTAACGTTGTATTAAGATTTTTAATCTTGTATCCTCTTAAGTAGTTATTAATTTTCCATAACAATTTTAATCAATTCTTTTTTCCTATGATCTTTGTTTAGCGACTTTTTGGGAACAAAATTCAAACTATTGGATTTCTTAATTATTAATGAAGAAATTGAATTATCTGCAAATTTTATTTAATAATTTACTAGATGTTTATTACATAATATTAGTTAATTTAGAGATAAGATTTTAATTTTCCCTATCTATTTCTTGTTGCTTTTATTATTTTATAGCCTCTTTTATTTTCTTACTTCTAAGAAAATCATATTATTTAGGAGCACTAATATTGATCTATGGTCTCATAGTTAAGAGATGTTGATTTAATATTACTTAATTTTAAAATACTTCCTTTGTAGCACATATTTTATTTCCAATAGGTATATTTCGATTCATTTTATTATAATTTAATTTTATTTTATAGATATTTAAAATTCTATAAATCAATCTTTTTCCATATTTATAATCGTTACCATAAAAGGATCCAAATATAAAGTTATATTACCAAATAAACACCTTCATTTTCTATGATAATAGATTTCAAATAATAATTCTTTATCTTTATTAATATTAATAGAATAGCACAATTAATGAATCTATAATCATTCAAATTTTATGATTATTTATTCTCAATGCTAGATTAGAATTGAAATAAAATAAAATTATTGTGTCTTTAAATATCCATCATAATACACAAATTTAAATACAGATTCAATTAATACTTCAGTCAAATGTTAAATTCTATTTCAAACTAAAATATTTAAGTTTTAGAAGAGTTCTTTTTAAAAATAACAAATCAATAAATTTTTTAAAGGTTTACAACTAAATTAATTAATTCATAAGTAAAAAAGTAAGTTATTTTAAATGACCATAATCTACTTAAACTCTTAAGATCTAAATATATTCCTGATGTACATAGAAAATTATCGTCTATTGTAAAAGGTTATTTTTGAAATCTTAAAAGAAAAACATAAAAAAATTAATTTATAAATTAAATTTCAGTTTCCTTTTAAAAAATATATTTTACAAGTTTGTTAATTTTTATGGTTTTTTAAAAATTTTACTTTAAAAATTGTTAATATACTTTTTTAAACATAAAAGTTTGCTTACAAAAAAAGGTAATAATATAACTATGTAAATATAGCTCTAAACTAATATTTGAATTTATTTTGTAAATTTCTAAAATAATTTAATTCATAAAAAGTGATTTAGGTTAATATTTCAAAAATAAAATGATTGTAAGGTCTTTTATAAAATAAAATTTGAAATTGTGTAATTTAGTTTAGTGCTTATAAATTAGCAATTTTCAGTGTTAATGAGTGAAAAATTCTTAATATAATTCAAACTTAGCTTAATTATCAATTTCATTAATTTTCAATAGAATATCATCAAATAGGTTTAGGTTTGTATAACTCACTTGTTGAAAATAGTGAAAATTTAATAATTATTTATGATGGAAGAAAATATTGCTTAGAAAAATGAAATCATTTTGATATTAAAAATGTGTGCCAAAAGTATGTGTATACTAAATCAATTGAGATAGGATTTTTATAATTGTTGTGAAATTATTGATAAATAAGTTTTGAGATTTTAGAGGCCATGAGAATTTGTTATTATTTGATATAAAATAGAAGTTATTAATTCAAATTATAATGTGAATATTCTGAATGAGGACATATGGAATAAGGAAGGAGGCAGAATAATATATTGAAGTCTTCACTTTATATTATGAGTCAGAGAGATGAAATAAGTGTTTAGGAATTAAGATGTTGTTGGAGTAATAGGGATAATGAAATGAGATATGTTTTAAGGAATGTTTTATATGTTAAGATTATCAATTAAAATCTTTTAACATATTGTTTTTGAATCATGAATCTTGAAATGCAATAAAATGATTTAAATAATATTAACTTATTTTAGTTTAAAAGAAGATTTTTAGAAATTTTGAAGAGTATAATATAATTAAGATAAGATTAATTATTAATGAATGATACTATTGTAAAAGAGATAACAGCCATAGAAATAAGTGAGATGGAGAAGAAGATTATTAGATATCTAGAGGAAGAGTTAATGTTGGATTAATTCACAGATCCCTAGATAAAATAAATCAACTTTGAATTGTCAAGGAAAAAAACTATATTCTCATTTAGATCTATGGATTCTGATACTGATATATCAGAAGCCACTTCTTGTTCAACAATAAAGAGCAGCTAATTACAAATGTGTAAGTCGCCGCTATTTAGAAGAAGGCTCAGCACATTAGTTTTAGAGTAGCTGTCTTGATTTTGTATTATTTAAACATAATTTAAATCTCAATGTTGAAAGAAAATATAAGTCCCTCTACTAATTTTCATTTCATTTATTTGGTTTTAGTTAGTAAAAATAATTGAAATATAAAATATTACAAATGTAACTAATGAGAATTTCTTCTGCAGGTTCAGCATTACCAAAAGTTGACTAAAAATTAACAGCAAGGAAAAAATCATCTCATTAGTCTCTATATTAACCTATTACAAAATCTTCTGCTTCTTAAATTGCAACTCCTGACTAAGAAATGAAGAAAAGTTAGGTATTAGATTCATTAGGATTCTATGAAAAATGTACGATTAATTTTAAGAATAGAACTAATGGCTTTAAAAGGAACTAGTTAATAATAAAGTGAAGTGGATACACTGTTTAAACAACTAAATAAATTCGCAATGAAGTTTATTGAAAAACATGGACTTCACGATATATGCATAATGATTCTACAATGGATTATATAACATTAATCATTTTAAGAAATTCCCAATTAGATGTATTGATGAATTATCTAATAGTAATAGTTGTTTAGCTTATAATAACTTAGGTTGCGTTTATCGAAGGATCGGACAAACATAATTGGCTTTTAATACTTTAGAGAATGCTCTACAACTAGTCTAGATGTATGAAGAGTTAAAGATGGAAACAATAACTTATTTGAACATTACAACAGTTTTAAGTTAAATGAATATGTATGTATTGAATCAATAAACGAAGGCATGAAAAAGCATTAAAAGCTTCATTAAAAGCAATTTAATCTGGTAAGAAGGAATTTGATCCCAATTAAGTTGAAACAGTTAGGTATTTGGCAATGGCTTATTTTAACAATGCATTTGAATTAGAGTCACTAGATCGTTTGGAAGAAGCGGTAAAGTAATATAAAAGATCATTACAATTTGTGCTTGAGCATTTGGGTAATCATGATCCTTTATTTTAAAAATTTCACAGTCAACATAATTAAGTTAAATAAAAATTGATAATTATATTGAATCAACAATAACCAGATTTATTAAAATCAGTATTATAATTAAAGAAACAATATGAAGTTCCAACAGATGAGAGTTATTAATAACCAACCCCATTATCCTAAACTCGCAAACATGTTATGTTGAAAAAAAATAATTATATGGAAGATTCTACATTTAGAAGGAATAGTAGTGCAACAATAAAAAAAGGGATGACAGATGACGAAAAGGGTTAGATGGTTAATCGCTAAAAGTTTATAGAAACAAAAGAAGTAATAAAATAAATAGAGATAAAATTATAAGAGGAGGATATTTAATAGTAAAAATAAACTTAAATAATTAATAAGAAGTTAAATTAGATAGAATAGATATAATTCGAGTAATGGTCGAATTCTGAACCATCTGATACAGAAATTAAGAAGTAAAGATTAAATGAGAAATCTAATGAAATAAAGATATCATCATCAGTTAAAACAAATACGAAAGAATTAAGATTGAATTTTCTTAATAAATAAAGTACATCTAAATAAAAGGCTGATGATGACTTATTAGAGAAAGAATAATAAATTATAAGAGAAATAGAGGAATAGATTTATAATGCTAACAGTATTGCAAAAATACAAGCCTAAATCAGGATGAAAAAGGAGAGAAAGAAGTTTTATTGTCTTAAAAAAGCTAAGAAAGATCAAGGAGAGTTATTACCTTCTGATGAGTTAAAATTAAAGAAATTTTAGAGATTTATAAGAAGAAAGTTGAAATAAATGAAAATTAGAGAAATTACTAAGAAAATAGTGTAGAAAAATAAATTAAAGAAATTTCCTCACACTGAAAATAAGGCTTATTAAAGAATTATATCATTGTTGGAAGCATACAAAGCATATTAAAAGATGCTTTTACACAAATATATAATTGGCTCAAGACAATTTTACACTTTAAGGTAAAGTTATTGTCATCCTAAATAAATGGTACATGAGAAAATAGTACCATTTAAAGATGCCTATATATTTACATTTGGAATTACAAACGATGATTCCTTTGTACGATTTTCATTAGTCCATGGGGTTAAAAATAAAAGAAAAGATTAATAATATTATTTTGAAATGGATACCTAAAGTTTTTTAAAATCTTTGGGATTATTACATTAATACATAAATGAATTAGAATGTTTTATAATAGAAGAGAATGAATTATTGAGAAATTTAAAAAACTTACAAACAGTAGCATAATAATTTGTTATCATGAATGAAGTTGATGGGAAATATGTAGTTAGATGTTTAGCAGAATTTAAAAATTAATTTAGATTGGCACTTTAAAGAGTAGCCGTTATAATACAAGAGTTGATATTAGTTAATAATAATAAGCTATATATTTAGGGAATAAACAATTTTGATTATAATGATATTGTTTAATATGAAGAAGAGATTCGAATAATTAAACCACCTCTTTATTCGAAAATTTTGGTAGAAAAGGAATTAGAGGCAATAAAATTTATCTAATCTTTTATGAAAGGATATTTATAAAGGATTAGGATGAAAAAATGGATAAATCAAAAACAAAAGTAGATCTATTCAACAAATCTAATAAAAACAGCAACTGGACATTACATAAAAGTTATAAAAGCATAACATTAATTTAATAAGAAACATTATTTATATATTATAAATTATGAGACTTAAAAGAAATCAAATGATTTAGAAATGCAATAGATTGTTTTTCAGAATATGGGAGATATTAGCAAAGATAATTTATATGAAATTTTGAATATAGATTTAGATGGGCCAAGTATTGAATATACTGATGAAGCTAATTATTGGGTATAAAAATAGGAGGATTATTTGAAGAGAGGAGGAAAGGAAATTTATACAACAAAAAGTAAAGATGATTCAATAGTATTGATTTAAAAAGCAGTATTACATTATTTACTAAAAAGAAGATGTTTAATTAAGAAGATCAATAAAACTAAATTAATTAATCATGATTAAAAAGATATAGAAAGAGAAATACTAGTTAGAAGGGCAATAATATATGGTTCAGAAATGAATTATAGAGCTTGTTTAACTACATTATATTTAGAAACAGAGAAGACTGATCCGACAACATCTTTAATGGGTTAAAGTGAGTATTAAAGTGTGATTATCACATCAAAGAATCTTGAACATGTTTATGCTTTTGATAAATGCGTTCCATTCTATTAAAAATTGTTTTATCCATTAGCACGAACTGAAATAATGACTGTAGCTTAAAGAATGGTAGAAGTGACAAATATAGTTAAAAATAAAAAGGGTGAATAAAAAGTGGAATGTAAAAGTGTGGATTAAGTTTATGGTGAAATTTTATCACTCTAAGGCGAAGAAGATAATGTTAATTAAAAAAAGGAAACTACACTTGAGGCAAGATTAAAGATTGGATAAAATTTAAGGGATAAATATTTATTATAAATTGTTTCATGTATAGAGGATTCTCCAGAAATGTTGTTAAATCATTAATCTGATGATAATAAATAAAAGAATTTTGTCTCAACTTTATAAAATATATTTCGAGATTTCAAATTTCAAATAGTTTAAAAAGTCAAAATTTCTAAACATGTTGATGAAACTTAAGAATCAATTAGAGCATATGTTTAGAATGTATTACCTACAACAGAATATGGCACTAATCCAAATTTATTCAATGATATCAATTAAGATTTATTGTCTATCAATGAAATTAGATCTTAACATTCATTATATGAAGATTTAGATTTCTTGACTGAATTTAATATCACATTTTTTGATGCTTAGTTCAAATTGTAGATCTTTTATCAACTTAATTCCTAAATGTTTATTATAAATGGAGAAAACATGTATACTAATTAAAAATACAAGACTTCAATATTAAAATCAGATTTAATTAGTAGTTATGATATTCCATATTCATACATAAAAGAAAATTCATAAAATATTATACTTTCACTCATTGATTTTCAAAATGATAAGTTTATATTTTCTAAGGATGAACATAAATTATAAAAAATTTTAAATGATTATTTAGCATAGGAATTTGATGATGCTAAATCATCAAAAAAAGCATAACCTATTGATTAAGAAATATAGGAAGTCAATTTTGATCAAATGACTGACAAAGTTGTTATTTCTATCTATTAGAAAGACACTAGTACATTGTTTTATGAGTTTCATAGAGAATTAATGATTGTTAAAATAATAATTCATTTTAATAATACAAATGAAAAATGTGTTATACAAATTGAATCACATCAATTTTAATCAAAATATGTCGATGAAAGATTGAAAGATCTTAGTAATAAACGAATTATTAAATTTTTTAAAGAATTTACTAGAACTATAACAAAAGTAATAATCATAAATGAAAAGGATCATAGCCATAATTTTGAAGACTTAAGAAATGATTTATCCTTGTTTTTAAGAGAAAAGTTTATCTAAAAAATTCAAGGAATGTTGTAGGTCAAAAGAATGGTTGAAAAATTTAAATTGTACAAATAATTGAAACGTTCAAAATTACATATACATAAATTTATTATAAATAATGGTTAACATTATATTGAAATAGCATACTTTTTTATCAAACAATCTGGATATCTATAATTAAATATGAGGGAATTGACTTTTGTTACTCCATAAGGTCTTTTAGTTGAGAGAAGCAAGACTTTAAAGAGTAAAAGAAGATTAAGAGAAAAACAATTTATAATTAATTTGAGCCAACTTCAACAATAAAGTGAACAACTAATAAAGTCATAATCAAAAAAATAAGATTAATTAGACCTTTCTAGAGTTGATTTTGCCATTTTCTCTAATTATGATAAAATGAAAACCATTGAATATTATAGGTCATTAATAACACCTTTAATTTAGATAATCTAAAAGAATCTTGTTGTAAATTTCAATAAGTTTCAATTTACATTGAATCTTCCTATTGTTATGTAAGAAATTCGTATAATAAAGAAAAAAAAGAAAAATAATTCTAATGAAACTAAATAATAATTGATTACTTTTGCTGTCATTGCTGCTTAATCGACTTTCAGAAAAAAGATTTTAAAGAAATGGTTGTAAACAAAATTAATAAGAAAAAAATAAATAGAGGAGAAGAATAAACATATAGGGGAATTTGTAAAAAGATCTTTTAGATAGATAAAAGAAGATGATTAAAGTAAATTTTATATTGTAAATGTTTATAAGTAACCTGGGAAGATATTAAATCAAATAATTTATACTTTTGAGTTAATTTCGATAAATAAAAATGAGAGGTAAACAAAACTAAGAGCATCATATCATTATGATAATTTTTAATTGATTGATTTAGGTTCATAATCTTTAGCAAATCATTTTATTAATAAAATATATATTGAGAAAGGAATTATAAAATTTGATGATTACTTATTTTAAAAAGTTTAAGATGAAGAGATTTCTACAAATTACGAAGATTACAATCAAAATGAGGAATAGAATTTGATAGTTGAAGATAAATTGATTGAAAAAGATTTCTAAGAAGTTTTAATTGATTAAGAGAAATCAGGAAATACTCTTATTAATATTGTTTATACCAATTCTAAATAGTTATTAGATAAGAAATCATGTGATGATTCTTAAAATAATGTAACCAAATTATAAGTTGATCTATAAAATGTTAAGAAATTATATCCAAATTTTAATATCAAAGACAAAAATACAGTAAAAATATTAGGATAAAATTTAATAAAAGGAGTTAGAATGGATTAATTGGCAGGAAGTCTACTTATTGATAAGAGTAGAATTCAATCATCTTTAATTAATCCATTAAATATTGGAACTGGAAGATTGGATTCTTAATTCTAATCTTAATTGTAGATTCCATCTGTAATTAACAGAGGAACACGTTTATAATAAAGACCTTATGCAACAAATGTGCTTGCAAAGGAAATAGTTTATTATACAGGAAAGAAATATTTGATTGTGATAAGCTTAGTAAAAAACAAGATTTCGAAAATATTAAATTAAGACAGAGATTCAGTATTTGAGGATCATGAAAGAATATTGGAAATAAAAGCATAAAATTTGAAAGAAAAAAAAGATCCATTTTATTGGTATTTGACACCCGATGATGCTGAAATATTGACTCATGAAAAGAATCCTGAAAATATGGCTAAAATTTTAACAAAAAATTTGTAGATTATAAATTAGAAATTTATATATTTATGCTATAATTAATAGGATTAATAAATGGTTAAATTGAAATCTGATGATAATGTAATTTTATTTGTTGAAAGCACAATAAGACCTTTGCAAACAAAATTTAGAAACAGGAAAATAATTTAAAATTATAAAGAATATAGAAAGACTTATTTAAGATCTAAGGCTGATGGAACTTTGATATTGTAAACTACAAATACTTTAAATACAACAAAGAGAAATTTTATGATATTATTTATTGAAGAAAAGGAATCATATATTTAAATGAAAACTTGGGATGCAACTGAGTAGATGTATTTTAGTGAAACAGAATTAAATTTAAAAAAGGTAAACTTACATATATAAATTTTATTAGTATTTATCAATTTATTTCGAAAATAAATAGAAATGTTTGAAATCTTTATTAAATTTCTTAGAATTCAGAAATGAACAAAATAAGATTTGCTTTTTGTATCCAAAGCTAGAACAAGTCGGAGATTATTTCGAAAAAGAAAAGAAATTATCAATTCATTCGTCAACTAAAATTGGTTCACCAAATAAGTCTTTTGATTAAAACAATGAATAAACTCTCTAATTCTTTTAATAAGAACACACGCCATCGTAATCTCCTATGATGGTGGTTGAAAATATAGATGAAGATGCAGTTTAAGAATTATTGGAAGAAGAAAACAATGATATTTAATAATGATCAAAATCAATATATATATATATATATAATTATTATAATATTAATAATATCCGTTTTAATGAGAGTTTATGCACTTTTATGTATAATAGCAATCGTATATTGCACATAAACTACAAAGTAATTGTCTCTAAATTATAGTGAAGCTAGGCAAGTATGTTTGAAGAATAGTTGGGTTAATTGACAAAAAGTAAATTAGGAAAAACTATATTAAACATGATATCATTGCAATAATTTACAGAGGTGGATTTTAGTCCATTATTTACAGCAATTGATGACATAGTTGCATCAACACAATATGCAAAATAAGAAGAGGCAGAATAATTAGACACCTTCTTTTAATAATTCTTGAGTGATTCAGAGTTCTATTAGAATCAAGTTACAGAATATAGCACAGAAGTATTTTTTAATTTTTAATCAAAGGTTGCCTAACATTCAAGTGATATTACAACATTCAAAAAAGACAGAAACAGTTTACAATAATCATTATATGATAAAAGTTAATAATTAAGTGATGCTTAAAGAAATTAAGCATAATTACAAAGAACTGTTTAGAACAATGATTAAGCTACAACAAAGAAGACAGCAGAATACGACCAATCTATTTCCATTATTGATTAAGTCATAGCAAAATTACAAGTCATTAAATGTAAATATAAATAATTAAATAAATAGAGTCATCATTTATTGAAGTTAACTAAGAAGATTTGGCAGTTTCAGCAGCTACATTCTCAAGAAGATTGAATGAAGTATCTCATCTTCCTCATCTCTTTGAACCTTTGTCTAAGGTATTAATATAAATGAGTACATAAGGGTAAGAATAATTAATTAAATATTTAGTTTTGCTGATTAAGAATAAGCAGGAAATGCAATTAAATTACTTCATAGTCTAAGAGAAGATTTAGTAGCTTCAAAATAAGCTTTATAAATGAATGCCCAATTAGAAAAAGATACCAATAACAGTTTGTTGGCTTCCTTAGAAGAAACCATCAATCTATTAAATAATGAAATAATTCCATAATTAAAAGGGGATATTGAAACTAAAGATGGCGAAATTTCAACTAAGTAAGGACTTTTAAAAGATGCATAATCTAATTTAGATACTGCATAGGCAAATCTTGATAATGTTAATGCTGGATGGGTAGCAAGGTATTTTCATTTTTTTATTTTTTAGAAAAGAACAAAATAAATAACTTAATGATGGATGGGATAATGAATTGATGTTATTATCATAAGCAGAGTCAGCTTTGGAGAGAGGAGGAATAAGAAGATTATGAAAAATATTATAAGAAATTTATGAATAATATTTATAAATTTTATTTGTGATGCGAGGATTCTTTGCTATCACAAGAGCTTTTGTAGCTCCTATTTAAAAAACCACATACAGGTTTTCTAACTAATATTAGAAGATTTAAATGAGAATGTATTTAAAATTCGCATATTTTAGAGTAATAAATCAAATAAACCAAATAATTCGACTCTCATCTACTATGTCAGGATTAAGAATTGCTAATTAATATGATCTATCATTATTTTCCATATTAGAAGAAGCTAAAGGTATTTATAATTATTAATTTTAGGTAATTCATTTATATTTTATGAAAATCAAGATGATTCTGCGGAAGTTGACATCAGGCAGATTGGTTTACATTTAGGATGTACAAATACTCCATGATTGAGTACAATATTAAGATATATAAATATTAAAAATACCAAATTTCCACGAAAAGATAAACTATATTTATTTTATTAATCAAATGACTGATAAAAGCGAATTCAATCTTGGATAAAGTTCTAGCGTACTTTAATATACTGATTAAGAAATTTAAGAAGCTGACATACAATTGAATAGGTAATTAGTTGAAAATATTGTAGATTATTAGTAAAATCTGCAGCTTACACTACAGTAGGTGCACTCAACGGGGCATTACTTTCCATCTTTTTCAAGCACAAAGTTGCTGTCATTGCTTATTCAACAGGAATTGGTTTGGGTTTAGCATTGCACTAATACGGTAATGGTCTCTTCGATAATGTGCGAAGAAAAATTTGATTAAGAATAAATAACATAAATAATATCAGAATATAATTTTTATCTATCTTATCTTTTTTCATGTAATAAAATATTGAATATATTGAATTTAATTTTAAAAAATGAATTGTTTCAATCATTTAGAGCAGATCATTATTGATCATTCTGAAGAAAAATAAGAAGACTTTTGTTTATATGATGATCCATTCCAATAATAAAAGATTAAACATACAACTACAAATAGCGATCTCTCTAATTAAATGAACTTGTTATAAATTAAAAGAGAAAGAAAAACTAAAAAGAAAATTAGCAAGGTATAAAAGCAAAGAAACAATCTCCAAAAAAAAAAAAGTAATAAAGTATATTAAAATTAGAAGAAATAGCAAATTAAAAAGAAACAGATGCTTAGTATATGGAAGCCCATTCCAATAGTTATGAGATAGAAAATTTCAATCAATCTTTGATTTAACTTTTCTCTACCTAGGAATCAAACCAACTTCCTTAAAATACAAATTGAAACTTAATTTACATTTATTATCTATTGCTCAAATTAGAATCTATATCAATTTGGGCAAACTAATATTAAAATATTTTTTATCTTTTTTTCAAGATTATATCTAGATTCTTGCTGCAAGAAGTATATTTTTACTTTAAAAAGTAATAAATTACCAAGCAAATTAAATAAATAGTTTAGGTATATTCCTTTCTTTATCAATTTGAAATCCAATTTCTCATTAATTTTTTAGGAACTACTAATCCTGCAGTGAAGCCAAGTTCAAATAGAGTCCTTTAATCCTTTATAAGGATGTCCTTAATCAACATGATCGATTAAAAGTAATATTTTTTTACTAATTTTAATTTATTAGTTTCCTGTTATATATATTTTAACAGATTGCTATTTAAACTTTAGAACAAGTAATTTACAATTTAATCTATCAAATTATAATAATTTTTGTTTATTAACTTTTTTAAAAAAGAAAGAAACTATAGATTTTAAAATAATAATGTATATAAATTATTAATTTATTATATGGCATCTCAATAATAATAATAATAATAAAGTAATCAATAGCAACCAGCTCAACAAAAATAAACTATCAGATAACCAGACGTTAAAACTCAACTAAAATAACTTTATGACAAATCTAGTATTTAATTTGATGATGAAACAATTCAACTATGTCCATAAATATAGATTTTGAATAATTTATTTAAGTAAAATATTATTATATTGAAAGATATGAGAATAGAATAGATTAGATGATAAAAAATAAGCGAGTTGATTTATAAGAATCTTTTATATAACCAGGATAATATCTTAAAAAGACCCTTAGAATAATTGTTTATTCTGAACTAGTTTGTGATGAATGGAATCTTTTTATCAAAGGATAAGTGATATCGGATGATTAAAAACCTTTCTCTTATTTCATCAGATAACTTGAGGTCCAATTTGATAAAACATATTATCCTTCTTAAAATGTTATTTAATGGAGTAGGAATCATATCTAATAGTAATAATAATAATAATAATAATCATAATAATAATAATAATAATAATAATAATAATAAGAAACAAGCGGATTTCATATTAAAAGAAAGGGGCCAGCATGTGATGTGATTATTTCAATTAGTCTTTAAAGCTACCCCTAAAAGTATAAACTGCATAAAACATTGTAATAATTATTGGGAATTAAAGAAGGCACTCGATCTTAAATCCTTTATTGTTTTTGGGAATATGTAAAGGTAAATATCTTAGCTATCTATTAGTTAAATAATTTAACAGATAAAGAGAGCAAAGATTATATAATAGCAGATGAATAGTTAAAATAATTATTTGGATAAGAACGCATTCCTTTATCTAACCTTAATATCTTAATAAAAATGTTTATTGAGAATCCAGAACCAATTGTAATAAAACACCATTTGGGGGTTAGCAATTATATTGGATTTGATGTTGTAGTTGAGCAAGAAATGAATTATCAACCTGAGTTAATGCCATTTTTGGCTCAGAAAGTAGTTACGGAAGATAATTCAGAGAAAAAGTAATAAAGGGCAGAGCATCCATTTATTTAGTTAAATTAGAAAATTAAGGGGTTTGAAAAGTAGATTCAGAAATACATCGAGTAGAGTAAAAGCCATAAGTTAAAGAGGGATGCTTACTATTAGTATTAAAAGAATCCAAGTTTGTTTTTAGAAAATCTCTTCTTGTAATAAAATTCTTTTTTGGAATTAATGCAAAACGAAGATGAAATGCGAAATGAAGACCCTAAAAATATGAAATTCTTACTAAAAAATTAGGAATTAGTGGAAAGATAGATTCGTAAATATTTGGAATAGTAATAACAACCTTAATAATGAGTAATTGATATATTTGATGTTTTAAACATATAATAATTTTTAATTATGAGAAAATTGCTTATTGTTTCAGGACTTACAGGATCAGGGAAATCATAAGTTGTATAAGTCTTAAGGCAATAGTTAAATGCATAAGTAATACCTGTGGATTCGCTGTAAGTATGAACTCATATATAATTGTAGATTTATAAAAATTGGCCAATCTCAAGTAATTGGCCTAAAAATTTTGAGAATTATAAATTATTAGGGAAATATGATGGATTAAAATAAAATATAACAAGTTATCATTTTAAAAATGATGTCTTGGAAGTATTGAAATAAACAAAAAATCCCATTTTGGAAGGAGGTTGTTGTTTTTTTCTAAATTATTTACTTAATTCAAGAAAAGAATAGTTTTCTGATGACTCAATAAAAGCCGCAGATTAAGAAGCAAATAAATTATTAGAACAATGTGAAGATCCACAAAGTCTTTTGAAATAGTATTACAAGAATTACGATGATTCAATAAATATATCAGATAAATATAGAATTTAAAAAGCTTTAAGATTCGCTATTTTAACAAATGGATAATCAATAACATCTCCATTTAATGAAAGTGATCCGAGATTATGCGATGAAATGGATATTAGAGGATTCTTTTTGACAGAACCTTAAGAAAACATATCAAAAAAGATATATGCAAGGTAATTTGTAAATTAGTAAAAGGTGTGATGAAATGATTAGATAGGGAGTTTTAGAGGAATTTTATTAATTTTATTTGATGTAAGATTAAAAAGATTTTCGTGCTACAACACCACTTGGATTTGATGAATTTGTTAGTTTATTGAAATGTTTTGAAAACATTTTTGTGGGAAGATATATATCCAATAAAAGAGCAGAAAAATAAAAAAAAGAATATGTTCTGAAATTTGTATAACAATTTTATATAAAATCCCGATAATATGCTTCATATTAACGCAAATATTTCAGATCAAATTTAAATTAGTTCTTATGGATTGATAACAGAACAATTAATATTCCATAATTAATTTTGCAATATTATAATTGCGATCCACAAGAATATAAAAATAGAATTTCTTCACCCTAAAATGAACAATTAAAAAATGAATTAGGATCTACATTATTTGGTAAATAGAATGACCCTATACCACCTAAGGATATTTTAGATATAGTATATAAGACACTTTAGGAAATCATAGAATAATGAATCTAAATATGTGTATTATTAATTTCATTATTAAATTATTGGAAATTAAATTTTCTTTATTTTATCTAATAATCCACATTGATATGCTAAATCTCTTTTTCCTTATTCAAAGTATCTCATAAATATCTATAAATAATAGATAAAAATTCATCTACAAAGTAAACTCAATACTTCACATATCAAATAATTAAAATTTCAAATTTATTGTAATTATATATAAACTTCTTTATTTAAATAATTATGAAATGTTAAGTTATTTAAAAAGTAAAACATAAACTAATTTATTTGATTTTAGATAAAAGAAATTTAATCACATATAAGAAATATTTTTAAACATATCCTTTTCAACTGGAATTTATAATAGCAATAATTAAATTAAATTCAATCCTTCTAAAGTGACTAAACTTAATAAATAGTAATTTTAATAACAATGGATTCATTATTAGAAAATAATATTTTATTTATTATAATTTATTAAAATAATTATAATTTACTTTTTCGGAGGATATATAAAAGGACTTGGTTACGAAATTTATGTATTCAATTTAATATAACTAATTTAACTTAATTAAGAAATAAATAGATTTGAAAATGATAGATATAATTTATAGATTTGAGATATATTTGAATATTCTCTGATAATTGAAAATAATAATCAATTTCGAATAATTTATGTTTAATTAATCATTATTAATCAAATATAGAATGCAATAAACTTATTAATTAACAAAATCAATAATCTTTTTGATAAATAAAAAATTAAATTTATTAATAGCAATTTTAAAAAAAAAGTTAAAATTATTAATTATTATTATTTTAATTTTCAAATTTTCTTTAAAATACCTTAAGCCATATATTAATTATTTTATTAAATCTGGAACAAAATTATTGTATTGTTAGTCATTAAAATGAATATTTTTGAAATATTTAGAATATGTATTAAGATTTACAAAATGATTTTATATTTTTATTGTTTTAAAATTTGATTTATTTTTACATAAATTTAAATCTGATGGTTATCAATCCATCTATTTTCGATATTATTTATATCAGTAATAGATTTACTTTATTTAACACTTAATTCAGGCTATTTATATAGTAATTTATGGATTTGGAATTTTGTTTAGGTTTCCTTTCTTTATAGAACTATAATTTAAAATTAATACCTTCTTATTAATTAAATGAATCGGGTTCAAATAAGAATTTCCATTTTTTATAATAAACTGTATTTTTTTATGCAATAGAAGATTATTATTATTGTGGTTACAAAGGTTTTTATAATTACTATTACTCTTCTTTTTCAGAGTCAATATATTTATGTTTCTTCTTCTGCACTCCAGTGTCATATAATGTTTTTATAAATAAATATATATATTAGATTTCTAAATCAATTAAAAAAAGTTTTTATAGATAATTCAGTGCTATGAGTTTTTGGTTGTCTTCTTTCATAATTACTCATTAAACAGAGTCTTTTGGGTTTATTCCTAAATAAATTGTGCTTAGATGAAATCATCACTCCTTAACTTAAAGGAGAAAGAAATTCTTTCTGAGGAGGACTTTAAAGATCCTTTTATGTATCTTCAACAATTTCCAGTGATTATAATTTTGAGTTAAAATCCATAAAATTTGGAAATTTAAATTATTGATACAAACTGTTTTATCTATCTTAATTCTATCCTTTATTGCTGTTCAAAGTTTTAGAGTTTGAATGACAATTAATTTAGGAAGCATTATGATTAGAATCCTTATCAAATATGATACTGCTGAATCTTCGTTATTCTCTACGTCTAAATTCTCTTCTTATTAGGGATGATTAGACTTCTAAATGATTTAAAGTATCTGCAAGACTTTTCTTATTGTCTTATTCAGCCCTAAAATAAAAATATTATATACTTTTTTTATTCTCTTCTTTATATCCTTCTAATCTACTTTAATTATTAGGAAGTAGTTTTTATAAATTCCATTTAACATATTTATTTCTTAGCCTAATAGATCGAATATTACTTTTAAGAATCCAAAATTTACTAACTATTAAATTATGATTTGATCTCTAAAATTGGTTGAGAAAGATTAGCAGGCTTTTGATTAAACTATTCAGAATAGTTAAGTTTTTTATGTGTTTTAATGGTTTTGTTCATTCTTTCATCGTTGATTACATGTCTCTATTCATAATTTCGTAATAATTATTTTTCACATTAAGGATAAGAGGCTAACAATTTTGCTAAGTCTTTGTAAGTAATTGAATATGCAGAGAAAGGCTGAGAAGTTACTTATACAGTATGTATACGATCACTTTATTCAAAATATTCCAATTCTCCAAAATATTAATCTTAACCTAATTCACATAACGGAAATAATTTATTATTCTCTTTTATAAATAACCTCACTGTGCCTTTTTTAATTACAATTAATTATTGTGGAGGATCCCCAATTTTATAAATATAATGTCCAATTGGATAATGAACTTTTTCAAATTTGTATTGAGTCTCTATTGCTTCTTTGTAAGTGAGATTTTTCAAAATTGAATTACTCAATAATTTGGTCTTCTTTCTTATTTTTTCTTTTATTTATGGCAAGCATTACCCAATTAGCTGTCTTCCAATAATACTTTATAATCTTTTCTTGTTAATACGGCAACATGCAAAGATGTATTGGCAATCACAGTACCAGTTCTAGTTGATTCAATCAACAATCCTCTCTCTCCGAACATCTATCCTTCACTTATGCGTGCAACAAATTCATGTAAGAAAACACCTCCATTAAATAAGAATTCCTTATCCTATAATTTTTCAAGTCCATGAGTTAATTTTTTTATAACTTCAACATCTTTATGTTTTACATCCTATCTTTCTGTGTTTATATATGTCCTTGGCTTATATGATTTTGATATTCTAAATTATTAATCCATAATTACTGTTCGAAATCATCTTCTCTCAAATTTATTGTCATTCTTCTAGTAAGTAATCGAGGAGGTTAATAGTATCTTACAATAGTACTTGGATGGCGTTCAATCTCCTCCTCTGATAGAACTTTTAATTATTGTAATTCGTGATCGATTTCTAATTGAATTCTATCCTATTTTTTACGAACATACACATTGACACTCCCATCTATAATTATGAAAAACTCATTTGACGAATCACCTTCAATATCAATTATTAACAACCTTCCTTAAATATAATATCATTCTTCACATAATGTCTGTATATCATCATCTTACAGCATTTTTAATGCAATTTTGGATCATGTAAACTCTTAAAAAATTCCAATTCCTTTGTAGCCTATTCTAAAACTGCTAATTCAAAATCCATTCTTTCTTCTGGTGGTGATTTCAAAATACACAACCCAACTTTTAATTAAGTTAATCTATCTTTCACTTTAAGAAATGATTAACACAGCTTTTTATAAGTGTTTTAATTCCCATTTCTAACACTCATAAACTCATCTGCTGATATTACAACTTCCATATTATCAATTTTTATTATTAATAATAAATTATTTTATAATTTGCTAACTCATAATAATACTCAAATTATTATTTAAATTATATAAAATTCTCGAAGATAAGAACTTATTCATTTTTCCTAAAGATTTTGACAACAATAAAGTAATCAATAGTAATTTTAATATTTATAATACATATATATATTTAATATTAACAACTTCTATAATTTAATTATTTACCTAATATTTTCTAAAAATATATATTTTAACCATTTTGGAATGTCTATAATAATACAAAAAGAAATTGTTAAGTATATTAGAACATAATAATATGATTTATGTATAACAATCAAAGGATTCTAAAATTTTTTGAAATAGATTTTTTAATTCTTTTTTTTTTAAATGTCTTATAGTTTATAGAAATTTATATAGAATTATTATAATTTTTTTAATGATTTTTTTATAGATCAATCAATACCCTTTATTATTTTATCTTAAATAATCAAACTCTTTTAATTTATTTAATTTATTCTATCTTAAATTTGTTTCTTCAATCTTTTATTGATTAGATTCAACTGTTTATATTGGTACTTGTAATCTTGTACTCTTTCTGTTTGTAAACATCGTCAATAACTTATTCATTAGGATTCCAGTATTATATATGCACGTTTTACATAGTTGTTCAGATGAACATTCAATATGAAATGTGTGTTTACAATCAATATAAACTTTAGATATCATTTCAATTAAATTTTAGCAATGAGTGCAATAAATATCAACTGAAATTCCTTCTTATTATTATTTAAACAATTATACTAAATATTTATTACATGTTTATTTTATTAGCATAGTAGATTAACCATAAATTGCTAATTCATATAATTAACCAGAAAGAAGTTAAGAAAATGTTGACTTCAACTCTTGAAACTCAAAATATTTCATTGTTTCATTTAAATTCTATAATAGATAAATTTATTACACATTACTTCAAGTAAGCTTTTAATTTTTGTCTTTTCTAAGACCTCCTCTAATAACCTTGTAAAATGTAAGTTAAAACATCTTAAAACAGGAAAGAATCTAATTTTGTAAAACTCTTATCTCAATTTTGTCAATCTAATTAAAACTTAAAACCAATTATTCTATTTTTTATATTTATTATTATTCTACATCACTTTCATCATCATTTCTCTTTGTATTTGCTCTACATATACTCAATGTAGGTTCTAAATTCTCTTAAATGTGGCTATACAAATCCTTTTAACCTTCTAATAATTTTGAATTCTTCTACATCTATTATTTCAATCCTTATATAAATAACTATGCAATTTTTTCAATATTCTTACATCAAATTACAAATTAATAGCCTCTAATACTGATCCACTTCTCTCTAACAAATATGCTAAACCTTTCAAATTCCCATAAAATTTACATAACTTTAGGCATTCATCTTAGGGATATCCTCCTTTTTAAAGTTCCGTTATAACTAAATCAGGATGCAATTGACATATTAATTCAAAATATTCTATCATTAACTTATCATCTTTTTGCAAAGTTTATAATATCTTAAACCTCACTATTGGAATTTGTTTATCTAAAATATTTCTCAACTATTCTTTGCTAAAATAGTCAAGTAAATGTTCTGTCTTGACTGGATTTATTAAAGAAAGCTCTTTCAATTTTTAAGATAAAATATCGATAAATTAATTATCTTTTTATTGCAAATCTATATAATTGAAAACTAGTTGTTTTGCTTACCCTCTCAATTGTGTAAATTTATGAATTATTTTGCCTTATTGATTATTTGTGATATACTGATTCAAATCTTCCAAGTCTTCTTTGTCACTACAATATTACTCTAATAGCACTTTTAATGATCCCAAATCTGGAGTCTTAAAATCAATTTCTTCTTCCAAACTTAAAGTGCTATCAGCATAAGATAAATATTATCGTTCATAAAGTGTTTTAAATGAACTATTTAAGGAGTTGGATTATTATTAAGGTTGAAATTGGATTTATTATTACTTATCTAATAAGGCTTCTTAAATCAATTCTTCGATATATAACTTATGATCATAAGTTTGAAGCGCCGATTCTAATAATAAATCTTCCTCAGTTATCCCCAACATTTCCAAAATTTCATCTTCTATGTTTTTCTATTTTTTTTCTTCAACTTGCTATGTTAATTAATTAAAGTTAAATTAGAACGTAGCAAAGCTTTGCACTTTTGGCTATATTAAATCATCAATTGTGCAATCAACCTTAACTCCTTAAGGGACCCAATATATGTCATCTGATATCATAATATTAATATTATTAATTCTACATTATATATATATATATATTTATTTATAAAACAATATTAATTGTAAATTACCTTTTGTCATAGCTATATTTTAGGTTTAATTCATTTAAAATATACTAATAATAATTATCTTAAGAAAATACTTCAAACCACACGAAATAAATCTGTATTAATTTTTTATTAAAATTTATTACATTGGTAAATTTAACAATATAAATTACTTTAAATTGACATAAGAATTAGTAAATCAAGTGATAAAAATATAAAGGTAGAATTTAATTAGATTATAATAAAAGGCATAATATATTCTCTTATATTTTATATAGTAGTTTTAATCAAAAAAATCCAGATAATATTTATAATTTTTAATATCTTAAACTTATGAATTTCTATACTCTTGAGTTTGAAGATCAAAATGAATAGGGTATTTTTTAATTTTAAAATTAAAGCTTAAGAAGCACAAGAATAAATTTAAATAAACGAAGCGCAAGGTTATGAATACGATTAAAGTTCTAACTTTGATATTGAAAAAAATAATACTTTTGATGGATATTTTCAAGAAGAACCAGTTTTATTATTTAATGTTGAAGAGGAGGCTCCAAAAAAGAAATAAAAATCTGTCGTTAGAAAATCAAAAAAAATAAGAAAATCAGATACAGAAACAGACGTCTAATCTTAAAAAAAAATACAAAAATTCAAAATGTCTAATGATTTTGCCAAACTTTAATAGTGTTAAAAGTTAAAGACCATTATTTCTTAAATGGAGACAATTCTTTAAAAAACTCGAAATTAAATTCTAAACGAGATTATCAAAAAGTAGCAGCTCCAATGACTAAAAGATAAATGAATTATATTAATAGAGTTATTATACCATAAATAATTATAACATTCCTAATCCTCTAACAATAATTACAAATTTCATTAGTCTATAAAGAATAAATAGATATCTAGAAATTTCTATTCCAAAAGATTATTTTGACAAAATTGACTGTAATATATATTAATTTTGTAATTATAAGAGTAATAGAGATAACAAAAAGTTTATGCTATTTTAAGTAAATAGAGGAGATGTAGAAATATTAATGAACAGCATTTCACAATTTTATTATAAAATATACTCAAAAATTTTTGTTTAAAGAAGGTTATTCATTATTACTATCTCATGTTAATTCCTGATGATTAGGATCTATTATTAACTGAAATTTATTTATCTCTTTGGCCTTCTTAAGTTATTCCTTATAATTTCTTCTTTTTTTCAAACTCTTATATGAATTATTATCTTTTCTCTTCTGCTTCCTTTCTTATAATTTCAGCTTATTTTGCTAAATTCTCTCTTTCTCTTCTTACCATTTCAGTTCTTTCATCATCTTTAGAAAGTTTCATTTCAAGCTTTGTTCTTCTTAATTCACTCAATTATTCCATTCTTGTTAAATTATCAAATTTATCAATATCTTTAATAATTTACAAAGTTATTCTAAATAATTTCTAGTATAATTACCTTTATTTTTAATCATCTTCCTTTTTTTATTCAAGTGCTTATAATTTTTATTAGGTTCTATCTAATTTCTTTTAAAGTTCTTATTTTTATTATTCTTACATCAGTTCATTCTTTTGTAAAATCATTTATATTTTTTGTTCTTTATCTCTATACTTTTTCATTTTTTCTTCCATTTATTATCTTTATTATTCATTCATGACTTCTTTCTTTTTTTAATATTCTTACTATTTTTACTCATACAATAATCTTTTCTCTTCATCTTTTTGTTAATTTGTTTACTAAAGTTATATAATATTAATTTACTTACCATGATTTTATTAATTTATTTTTATTTCTCTTCTGCTTATCTAGCTTTTTCTTATCTCACTTTTTCAAGATAGTCTTCAAATTCTTTTCTTTTTTATTCTACATGCTATTCTTTTTAAGTGTATTCATTCCTTTTCTTCTCAAGTAAATTTTCATTATATTGTTTAACCATATGTAATTTTTTTTCTAATTCTGCTCTTTCTTTTTCAGCTTAATTTTTTCTATCTATAGTTCTATTTTCCATTATTTATATCCTTTTTTTTTCTTTTTATTCTAATAATTGCTTTTTTTATTCTAATTATCTTTATTATTCATTTAAAAATTATTCATTTTCTCTTTGCATTTATTCTTATTTTTTCCTTCTTTCTAATTCTCTTTACTCAGCCTCCCACTTTTGTTTCATCATACTTTCTAGTTCCTTTTAACGTCGTTTCTACTCTTTCAATTCATTTTCTTTTGCTTTTTAGTCTTATAATTCCTTTTCTCTTTACTCTTTCTTTTTTCTCTCCAATTCCTATTTTTATCGTAACTGCTCATTTTGCTATCGTTTTCTTTATAATTCATCTTAGTATTGTTTTTCTTTCTCTTACTATTTCAACATTTTTTGAAGTGCTATTTGACTCTTCCTCTCTTTAAGTTATTCTTATTCAACCATTTTTTCAATTTCCATCTATTATCTCCTTTTAATATTTTCTAACATTTTTTATTGTTTATCCGCAAAACTCATAGTCGATAAGTTTAAATTAGATATATGGTTTGAATTCCTACTAACATTATTATCTTCTTATAATATTTTTTATCTTTAAGATCTAACAATGTTTATTCTTCTCTTTCGCTTATCTTCTAAATGTTTCTCAATCTCTGTTACCATATCTTCTGTTAATTATGCACCAACTGTATCGCGTTGCTTAATTAATTATATTACCTATTCTCTGCTTTTCTTAAATAATTCATTAGGATGAATACCCTCTCTTCTACAAGCTTCTTGTAACCTTGGAGTTAAAGTAGCTTGGGTTATATTATAGAAATCCCTATCAGATAAATCAATTTATTACTGTTCATAATCGCTCGACATTAATCTTTTTTAATTATATTCTATAGACATTCTTGCTTTAAAACAATTGAAATCTTAAAGAACCTTATAATATATATAAATGCATAGTTTAAAACTAAATTACAAATCATTATACAATTTTGTCTTATATAATATTGAAATCAAGTATAGTTACAATTTATATCAAGAAATCTTTTATAAAATTCCAGTTATTTAGTGAAGAATTTATGTTTTTATCATTGATGGATTTTGAATATATACATATATCTATATAGATTATTAAAAAAGCCCATTTTGAATTTTGACACTATTCATCGATATCCCTCCAAATCGTAATCTCTCTTTAAGAAATACAGAACAGATTTTATTAATGTATTTTGAAATGCCTAAAAACTTAAATATTTTTTCAATTTATTGTTCCTATTTAATCAGTAATTCTTTGTCATATTTTTTTTGATTATGTTCTTGAAATTTTACTTTATATGTTCAATTAAATAGAATATTATTAAAAACTCAATTAATCGTTATTTTAACATTACTCTTGTAAATCAAAATATAAGGCTTAATATTATCTCCTGTCATATTGCATAATTGTCCTTCATATCTAGTCTTATTTTCGCTATCGGTCAATATAATCTTACTAATATTCAGACATTGAATAATACTTCTCGTCTAAATTTATCTTGAATGCCAAAACCAAACCTTTCTTAATGTTTTTGTGAAACAAAGTTTGAATTGGCTCGACCTTTTCTCCTAATTATTGTTTCAAATGAAACGATCCAATTGATGCTCCTCTTACAACATCAACTGCACAACATTACTAAGTTTAATACATTATTGAATAAGCAGCCATTTAATCCTTGACCAAATCTTCTACAACTCCTATATAAACTCTGTGTAAGTGTTAATATTCTGGAGATGAAAATATTCCAGAGTTATTGATATGACCTCCAATTGTATGTTAAGAATAAGGAATATAAAGCTATTGAGAATTGTTTACAATTGATGCCAATCCTTCTTGCTATTCTTCTAACTTTGATTATTCATTTGATATATATTCTATTGAAATTTGAAATTCATAAATTCCTTTAGATAGTGTGCATGATCCATAAATTAATTGTACTTCATCTTAATCATTAAATATAAATTATTTTCCTTTTATAATCTCTTAAATATTGGCATCTTCTTCTTAAGAAAGCAAAGATTTATAGAAAAATATGGCTGAAAAAGTGATTAAAGAATATAATTACAATCATCTTTTCTCATAAAATTCTTTATAGATTCTAATGAATTGCAAATTTCAGTCACAACCATATCCTTAAATTCTTAAGATAATCCCTCTGATTTCAATCCTTGGGATGATGAATTTTGACAAAAATTTTATAAATTTTATCTATCTTTGATTATTTATGATATGAAATCGTTTATCTAATTAATTTAACTGTTCAATAATACTTCTTCTTCATTCGATTCTCCTGTTTTAAATTTGGTTAATTATTCTTTTAATTTTTCAAATTCATATGAATTGAAGTATGAATTTAAGATTTCTTTATTATGTTTCATTTAAATTGTTTTTTACTTAGATTCTTACTCCAATAACTTAAATTTGATTTGCTTCAAATAACCTAATTGTTTAGTAAATATTTAAATAACTTTATAATGATAATTGTAATTGATTTGAAATTGTGTCAAGTTTATCCTTATGGATTAATTCATCTTCTGAAAATTTAATTATTTATTGTTCATTTTGATTATTAGCAAACAATTCAACACAATTTTATTTCTTTAGGAGATCTGAAATTAACACACAACTTTTTATATGTGACTTATGTTAGGATAACAGACATTTCTAACAACCAAGACGATCCTCTGAACAAGAATTGTATAAACACAGAATTGTAATTCTTTATTCAGGATGATAATCACATTTATTATAGTTCATTCAGTTTAATATATTAATTTTTTCAATCTTTTATGTTATCAACACAAGTATTTAACTCTTTTGCCTAAAGACAAAGCAATGGAATAATAAAATTATTGGCTTATGGTGTCTTTTTTGGCGGAGCTTATGGATGTGCTTGGCATTAATGGAGAGGCACTTAACAAAAATAACTTTATGAAAAGGTTGAAAATGAAATCACAGAATGGAAGCCTATTACTATAAATGGCTTAAATGCAAATAGATATCCATGGGCTAAAAATATTAGAGATTGGGAATTTAAATTAGTCAAACTATATGGATATTTCAGAGTACTCTAATAATAAAAATGATAGGATGAAAGATTTTTTGTAAGAAGAGAAAGAGAAGGCAGAGACGGTTTTCTTGTTTTTGCTCCATTTGTAACAGCACTATAATTTAATGATACTGAGCAAGACCCAGAATAAACCACAAAATCTTAAGTGATGGTCAATTTAGGTTGGGTGCCAAAAGATAATATTAGTGACATTTAAATGGGATAAGAACCTATTGGTACAACTGTATATATTTACAATAACTTATTTAGACCTATGAAAATGTTCCTCACAACGAAGATGATGATTAATTAACAGGGTTCAATAGAAATATTGCCAATATGGAAGAAGATTATTAAATGCCTTTTGTTGAGTTTGTCGGGATGGTGAGAAGAGGAGAAGAAGAAGATATTTTGAAAGGACGTAGAAATTGGCCAAGAGAAGGAGTCTACAATTACATAGATTTATGGTTTATGTCTAGATTATATAGATCTTTCAATTTGGTACTTGATATCATTCATTTAAATTAGACTGATTCTTCCTCTGCGTATATTGAAAGATTAGTTTAGGAATACGATGAAGAATCTGCAAATTTATACCCAATTCCTGCCACCAAAGACAATTTCGATAAGCCTTTACCAACTCCATAAACTCATTAAGCATATTCCTTATTTTTTGGACTATCATCAATAATGTCTTTAGCATTATTAGCTATTAGAAGATGAATAAATAATCAATAAAAATATACCATATTCCAAAATATATGCAGTTATTATTATTTTAAATTTAATTTATTTAACTACTATTTTTATGCCACACTATCCAGAAGATATTGAATATTCTGATAAATATTAGGATGACTACTACGAGTATAGACATGTTATCCTCCCAAAACATATTTTCAAAAAAATTACTAAAGGTAAATTATTTATTCTTTACAAAAGGAAAACTTTTAAGTGAAATGGAATGGAGGAACCTAGGGGTCTAATAATCCAGAGGTTGGGTTCATTATGAATGTCATAGGCCAGAACCACATATCTTACTTTTTAGAAGACCCAAAGGAACAGATCCCAATAGTGGATTACCTCCTTAAGGTTTCGCTGCTCCCTATTGATTTAGTTTTATCCGATTTAAAAAAATTATTATAACACTCATTTCAAATAAAGTCTAAAAGAACTCTCAACTTCACAAATTAATCGTTATAATGATTATCTGGAATTTTAAATTTTATTTCCATCACATCCGAACTTTCTCTCTGGTATATTAAGATTGACCAAGCATTATTCTTTAGTTCATTAACCTCTATTGAAGCATTTTTAGGTTTCTTAAAAGCTATGTCACTAAAATTATTTATGCAATTATAACATTAATTCTAATTAATTTCTCAATCTAATCGGAACCATTCTTGCATCATTCCAAAATTATTCCAATATACTTGCAACCTTTTTCTTTGACTACTCCACTTTTACATCATAAATTTCAAAATGTAAATAATTTGTATCATCATCATCAATCACACCTTTTATATTATCATTCCTGTTTATAAGAATTTTAGAATTAGTCAATTTAAATCCAGATTCTTTATGAGTTATGAATTCCACTTCCTCTATTGGTATTTATACTGATTAAGAACAAAATATTATTGAGTAAACTATTAAAATCTAATAAAATATCATAATTAATTAATATTATATTATCAATATCATTAAATATTTACTAACATTTTTTCTTATGAGATGTGTCAAACAATCTAAATAATTATTAAATATTCATAGATTTAAAATACGTTAAATAAATTTTAAAGTGAAATTTTTTGATTTAGAACAATGATCTGATATGTTATTATTAAGTATTATCGAGAAGATAGCCCAAATCATATTTTGTCTATTATATTTATTAAAAACAATAATATAATAAAGAAGTTATAATTTATGTTTGAAATCTTGTTTTTTTGATTAATGCAGTATTCAACTAATTTTCCTGATATCTAATTGTTATCTTTCTGCTTTTTTGAAGTCGATAAAATAATAACCAGCTTAATATAGAAGCAACAAGATGAGATTATGAAAAAAAAGGTTGATATTATGAGAAAAAAGTATCTGAAATTATATATGAGTGCGTAAAATTTATAATTTAAGTTGATAATAGTGTTATATAACTTAGTTATGGAAGAAATTATTTGGTAGGGTTAATATGATTAGAAATAGAACAAAAATGGCAAGTGGATTGCTTCTTAGGATGGAATAATTTTATTTAATGTTGGGGGATATTATAAGTAGGGATAAAAGCAAGGGCTATGGATTGAACTAATCGAAAATTTTTGCAGGTAAAATATATATGTTTAGTAAGCAGTTAGCCTTAAATATTTTAAACAGGAGAATACTTGAATGATTTTCGAATAGGAACATGGAAATGTTATGTCAATTCGACTAGAATGGAGTATTTATTTTGAATAATTATTTAGAGATAATAGCCGTTCTTATAATCAAAAAAAGTATAAGAATATGGGGAAAGGAATATAGATGTATTTTATTTTAAAATATTTAGAGCTGGTGGTTTCTATAATAATTAAGGTCAGAAGATAGGCAAATGGATTGAGTTGAATAAAAATACAGTGTATTACGACATTTCATATATTATATACTCGTCATACCACGGCGAATATAATAAAAAGGGTATGAAGATAGGTAAATGGGAGTTATGGTATAATGATAGATAAATGTAAATATAAATTACTAAAAGGATATTAATTAATTGTAATTCAGAGGCGGTGGATCGTATGATTATGAAGGTGGGTAAAAAAAGATAGGATTGTGGATGGACTAAGATGAATAATTTAGGCTATATAAATAAGTCATTTATAAGGGATAATATAACATAAATGGTATGAGGGTAGGCAGATGGGATATTATGCATAAAAGAAATAGAGATCGAGAATATATATAAATGTAAATATTAATGAATTTATTAGAAATATTTCAAATCTACAATTATAAATATAGTGGTGGTGGATCATATGATTAAGAAGGAAATTAGAAAAAGATTGGAAAGTGGGTAGAATTGTTTGAAGGGTTTAAATTGAATGCTTAAGTCACTTATAATGGTGAATATAATATGAATAATATGAAGGTAGGTAGATGGGATATTATGTTTTAAGGAGATTAAATGTAAATATTAATAAATTTATAAGAAATATTTCAAATCTACAATTATAGTGGTGGTGGATCATATGATTAAGAAGGAAATTAGAATAAGATTGGAAAGTGGGTAGAATTGGATGGAGGATTTAATGATGGATATTATACTTCAAAATTAGTCACTTATAATGGTGAATATAATATGAATAATATGAAGGTAGGTAGATGGGATATTATGTATTGTTAAAAGGGAGAAGAAGAATATAAATAAATGTAAATATTAATGAATTTATAAGAAATATTTCAAATCTACAATTAAATATATAGTGGTGGCGGATCATATGATTAAGAAGGAAATTAGAAAAAAATTGGAAAGTGGGTAGAATTGTTTGAAGGGTTTAGGTATTAAGTTTAAGTCACTTATAATGGCGAATATAATATGAATAATATGAAGGTAGGTAGATGGGATATTATGTATTGTTAAAAGGGAGAAGAAGAATATAAATAAATGTAAATATTAATGAATTTATAAGAAATATTTCAAATCTACAATTATAGTGGTGGTGGAGCATATGATTAAGAAGGAAATTAGAAAAAGATTGGAAATTGGGTAGAATTGGATGAAGGGTTTGATTATTGGAGTTAAATCACTTATGATGGGGAATATAATATGAATGGTCAAAAAGTAGGTATTTGAGTAGAAATGAATATAGAGAACAATAATAAAATAGAAGAAAAGAGATATGATGATTGATAGAATTAGCAATGAGAAACAAATTAAAATACGTTAAACATCATTTTAACAATTATTATTACTTATTTCTCTCGCAGTTGTAATGTGTAAATTCTATCTATGTCAAGTAAAACAAAAAACCCAAATTCCATTACCAAGGTGGCGCGATAGCTCAAAACATTTGGAAAATATAATCTATATGGATATACCCTACTACTACTCTGTTTTATTATTAATAAATAAAAAATAAATTAAAAAGGGTGAAAGTTGTATAATTTAAAGTAAAAATAAGAGGAAAGAATGAAATCAAATTTATATGTAAGGTGTATTAAAATAACATTGATATTAATTTGTGATATTAAATATGAGATTTAACGAAATATTTGTTGATTGTATATTATATACATAAATGTTATCAAACAATAAATGAAATTTCTGCACAAGCAAAATTGGCTCCTTTGGCATTTTAAAACCAGAATTAGCATGATATTTTACCCTATAAAGTCTTATAAAATTTTTTACAGATGGAGTGTAAGTAGGAAAGTTTTGGGTGAGAGAGTAGTTGACTGGATCACCTTTGTCGTATACTTCATCTTCAGGATAATTATCTTCAAAAGCTTCGACTCCATTCCATTTTGCTTTAAGCAAGACATTAGTTAATTCTACATGTTGGTTAGCACTTCCGTAAAGGGTAATTGTCTCATCCACTCCTTTTGCTGGTGCAACACTAAATGTGGCACTTGTAAACACAATTTTAGGATCAGCCATGCAATTCGTTACTTTGGTTGGTATAGCAGAGAGAGCAGTGCCAATTAGAAGGGCGATAAGATAATAATTCATTTTTTAATAATATTATAGAGCAAATCCTTTAGTTGAGACAGGATTTGAATGGTAAAATACGCAATAAAAAAGAATAATATCTTAATTAAATAATATTATTATTAGGATTTATGAATATTTGATTATTTATATATAAATTAATTTATTAAAATGGGTTTGTATTTAACAAAGCCAGAGATAACTAAGTTAACTCAATCAGGTAAAGTATTTGATTTTGCATACGCATCAACGTCTTTATAAGGTTGGCAAATCCAATAAGATGAATTCATAATAATAAAGGAGAAGTTTGATCAAGATAATTGTTTATATTGTATAGTGGAACAATATGGTGGAATAGAATATGGCAAATATATTTAGGATCACATAGTAGAAGCACTTGTTAATGACTAAGAATATAAATAAAAAAATTATGACAAAGCAATTATTGGTTTATATGAACGATTAGACAATTAACTTAAGAATTAATTTAAAGAGAGCACTAGCTATTAGGGTGTTACTCTTTTATTAACCTTGATCACTAATGAAAACATTTATGTAGCAAATGCAGGAGTATATTGTTATTTTGATTTAATAGTTGTCCAGATGTGTAATTAGGTATGAAGGTAAGCACAAGGTTATGACTGTTGAACATTATCCAATGAATGATCTTGAAAAACAAAGAATACTTGCGGCTGGAGGAGAAGTCTGGGAAAACAGATTAAATGCTCATCTTCCATATAGTAGAGGATTGGGTAATTTTGAATACAAAGCTAATTCTAACCTTGATTAAAGCAAATAATTACTTATTTCTGTTCCAAGCATAAAGTATGTCGATAAAGAGGACACCGAGTTAATTTTAATGGGAAGTCATGGTTAAAATTATTTGCGATAATTTTTTTAGGCTTTTGGGAAACCTGGACAAATGGTGCCATTATGGAGGTTATTCTAGAGAGAATTTAGTAAGGAAAATCGTTGACAGACATCTTGGAAACTATTTGCGATTCAATTGTGGCATAGAATGTTGAATCTGAATATGGAAAGGATAATATCTCAAGCATTTTAATTTATTTTTAAAGAGGATAAAAGCAAGTTATTTGAGTTTAATCAATGATTTAAAATAATTAATTTATAATATCTAAATGTAAAAAAAACAAGAACCTCAACCTTTTTTGTTAAACCCTATGGAAGTGCCGTTTTATTGTAGAGTCATACGAAAACATTTTTTTAAGGATAGAGTTTATTAGTTAAAATAACACAATAACTAAATCACAATGACTTATGTAACTACTATTCATTTATTATAGCATTTAAATATTGATGCTCCAAAATATATAATGAACATTGAAGAAAATGTTACTTTTGAATGGATAGTCAAACAATAAAGATTGGTTGGTTTCAAATTTCCTTACTAAGGCAAATATAAAGATTTTTATGGTGATTAATAAGACCTTATCTCACTTAGACAGAGATTAGGTTACAAAATGATTTTCATTAATCTAAGTCAAAACTATAAATATCTTTCAACCTTAGAGGCAGGATCATTTGGATAGGTATTTAAAGTGATTATAGTATTTATAGGTCACTACCAATCTATGTTATTTTAACAATAAAAAAGTGGCGATCAAACATATACTACTTAATGGAAAAAAAGATCAAAAAAAACAAATAGAAAATGAAATCCAGATACTTCGATCAATAAAACATTCCAGAATAGTAGAAATTTATGAAACCTTTAAAACTGAACTATATTACTAAATAGTGACTGAATTAATTGAAGGTGTTAATTTAAAACAGCAAATATTGAATAAATTAAATCAAATTAAAAATGAAGAAATTTTGGAAATTATGCAAGTATAAATTAGATAAAATTTAAGTAATTACTAGAAGCATTAACATTTCTTCATCGGAACTAAATACTTCATAGAGATGTTAAACCAGCTAACATTATGTATCATAATAATAAACTTAAATTAATTGATTTTGGACTAGCTTGTTATGATGGTAGATAATTAATTGAAAATCCTAATTGTGGTACAGAAGGCTATGTTGCCCCAGAAGTCTTAAATGTTAATCAAACTAAATTAAACTATGATTTCAAAGTTGATGTTTACGGAGCTGGATGTGTTTTATACATGCTATTAACGGGTAACAAATTATAATAAACAAATTATTCGAATGTCAGTTTTCATAAAAATAAAACTTATTAAAATAGTGAAAATAGTTAATTATTCGAATTGGTCAAAATTATGACCAGACCTAATCCACTTGATAGACCATCAAGTTTTTAGGTGCTAGAATTGATAACCTTAATAAAACAGAATTAAGCTTACGATATCAATTTATGGTATAGTAGTGCATTCAATCTTTCTAATTCTAATAACTCATATTAGACTGCATCTACAGTTAGATAAATTCACACTTTTAAAAACTAAAAAAGTGTTTGTAGTTTCAATAGTGCCAGAGGTATCGGTATTGGATAGACTCAGTGCAAATAATTTATAAAATGATTATACTGATTTTAATGTTGTTTTTTTGCAATTACCCTAAAAACTTAAAATACAATAATAAACCTTTATTACAATCTTATTATCTTAATATTAGTAAAATTCCTAAAAAAACATATGACAATTATACTCCTTAAAATGAAAGATATTAATTGTATAATTATTAAGATTTTTTTTAAAGCAGAATCCATTCTGAATTTTGAATTATACAAATTAAGTTTCAAGTTTGAAGAGAAAACTGTTATTTTCTCCAAGTATCCTATATTTATACATTAAAGAGATTCATTGAATAGATAAAATTAAATTTGAAACATATACAAAATAATAAATAGATATTCATAATTAAATATTTTCTAATAGCTTTATGAATTCTTCTTCTTCAATTACTCCATCTTTATTGAAATCGAATTTTTCTAGAATATCTTCCCAGGCTTAATTATCAATTTCTATTCCTCCAAAAATATTTTCTAATTCATTTTTACTTATTACACCATTTCCATCTAAATCAAACATTTTGAAAGCATTTTTTATATTATTGATGGTTATTTTTTATTAAAGTACAAGAGCAGCTGATAGAAACTCCGTAAAATCAACCTTACCCGATTCATTTACATCCAATTCAGACATCAAATCATTTACCATAGTTTCAGCTTAAAAATGATCAATATCAGCAGTTAATATTCCATTTAATAGTTCATCTTTGCTCAGTACTCCATCTCCATTTTTATCTAAAGATTTAAATGTTTAAAATAGTTTAGCACTTTCGTCTTTACTAACTAATTATACAGATATAAACTATATAATAGCTGCTCTTAATTTATTTTAAGCAGAAAACTAACTGAGAGTTTTAATTATATTGAAATCTTCGATGCCATTATTTTCATTATTCTAAATCCAAACATGATTAAAAGCATCTTCCATATTGATTCGTTATTTTGGATCGACAACTATCATTTTTGTGATTAAATCTTTTACTTCATCACTTAAGTTATTCCAACGTTCATTATTAGTTGTATTGAGTTTGCCTTATTTAGCCAATCTTAAAGTTTCAATATCATTTTATCCTTTAAATGGTGGCTTACCAATCATCAGAATATAAAGTATAACACCGCATGACCAAACATCTACTTTTTAATCATATCCAGGTTCTGATATTACTTCAGGGGCTACGTAATATGGAGTTCCAACTTTTTTTGTTAAATAAGATTGATTAACCATTTTTTCACTTGCTCCAAAATCTATCACCTTTAAATTAGCATCAGGATCTTTTGAGTCAAATAAAATATTTTCTGGCTAAATTTTTATTTTAAATTTTATACTTTTAAATCTCTATGAACAATATTTTTATTATGACAATACATTATTGCTGAAAATACTTATTTCATATATTTTGCTGCCAATCTCTCATTATAATTAGTTATTGTTTTTATTCTATCTAATAATTCGCCTCCTTAGCAATATTCAGTTACGAGATAATAATATTTGAAATCAGCAAAGATTTCCAAGACCTTTACAATATTCGGATGATCCAAAGTTTTTAATATTTCGGTTTCTTCCAATAACTTCTCTTCACAGTTGATAGTTTTTCTAAGGATGACTTTTACTGCTCTCAAATTTTGAGTTTAGAATTGTTTCACCAAATAAACCTCTCCAAATCCTCCTTATCCCAGTTTCTTTACTATTTCATAATGGGAAAGAAACTTTTCAGTAATACATTACTTTCTCACTAACATTTCAGGTGTTAACTTCATCGTTCCACTAATTGTTTTTCTAGCAATATCTGATTAATTTCCTTCCTTATTTTTAGTTTAATCTTACAGTTATTCTAAATCTTTATAATATATTTATTCCTTCGACAAGGAACTTGATTTTTTGGCAATGGTCTCTTTATCTTACAACAATATTTTTGTTTTGACATTTTGTGTATTTTAATTTGAAATCTCTATTTCTATCTAATCTTATATTCTATCTTCAATTGTTAAGACTTAAATTATAAACTTAAATACCTGCTTCGTTTTCATAGAATTTAAATGTACAACAACCCATTGTAACAATAAAATATTAAAAATATATTTTTAATTAGATTATTACCTTTGCAATAATGTTGATTGATCAATTGCAATATAAATTACAAATATAATTAAAGAATAATTTATTTTACAATTCAATTTAGCTGATTTTTCATGGCCAAATCCCAAAATTGTTCAACTCCTTTTTCTGCTAAAATTCTCTTTCCTTAAACCTCATTTTAAATTTTAATTGTATTCCACTTATTAAATGCGTGCTATTTAGCTACTCCTTCCCAAATTAAAGTGCATCCAGTTTTTGTATCTTCACGTCTCCATTTTATTCTATTTTATAATAACTTTTTATAAGATTTAATACCTTTTGGACCTCCCTCAACTACTAAAATTGAAGGTACTACTTATTTACCGTTCTAATTTGCAATTAAGCAAACTCCTTTTAAACTCAATTACTATGCATTAACATCTACTTTAAATTTTAGTTTCTTTGATTCTTCATCGATTGATGATAGATCTTCATCAATTCTGAATACAGCAACTCTAATCTCTTATGAAGCGTCTTTTTACCATTATTATTTCAATTTATCACCTCTTTACTCTTTTGTTAATTTTCTTTCTTTATTTTATTTTAAATGTTTATCTAATCTAGCCTAAATTTATCTTCTTACTTCTTATTCAGTCATACTTGGATCTATTTGTGCTTCTGCTCCTAAATTTGCCATCATATTTTACAAAGTAATTCTTGGTGGTGATGGCTTCTATAAACCTAATCTAATTTTATCTTACTTTTCTTTTTAAATATCCATACGTATTTTTCTTAATCTTTTTTTCCTCTCCTTATTTGTTAAAAATGAAGGTAAAGCAGCTTTTTCTCTATTTTGAACAATTTCACTAATTATAAATGGTTTTGGGTGTTCAAGTAATTTAGTTATTTTTTCTAATAAAATAGTTGTATCTGTAAACTCTATAGATTGTATAATTATTAAATTTTTTTAAATTTCTTCTTAGGTATGTGCTGTGACAGGTTGCATATATACTTAATCATTATTAAAATTTTATGGAATATAATTTACTTAATATTCCTAAAATAATGGCATATCCCACCATTCTATATTTGGAATTGGATCGTGATGTTTCATTTTAACACAAACTCTTTTAAAATTTATTTAGTTTGTAGCAGTTGTCAATTTCTATACATTTTTTTCAAGTATATTTTCATTATTTTAATCTTCTATCTAAATCTAATTTTCTTCTACTTTCTCTTTTTTACCATTCTCAATAAAATTAAATGCCAATAATTTTCTTTTTTATCTTCTTGCATTGCTATTTTTTAATTTTAAATTCTTATCTTAAAATCGTCCCTTATCATCTAAAGCAACTTTTAAGTTATTCTGAATTTTCAACATATCTTAAATTTGTTCATGCTTCTACTTTTCTTAATTTATTTTTAAATACTTTTCTTTGTCATTGAGTCTAATATTTTTTCCAAATATGTCTTTTAATTTTCCCTCATCTGTTTCATGAATTCCAAAAGGTAATGATTTATCGATTGATTGCTTTGATTCCTTTACTATTTATATTTTTTTTAAATCTATCAACTTCTAAATTGCTTTTTCTTTCTTCTTCTTATGTTTCAAATAAGCAACCAAACTATCTGTATCTGGTTCAAGCACAGCTTTATATTTATCATCAATTGGCATCTTTTATAAATTTCTATTCAAATCGACCTTTAGATTTAAATTTTATTTTTGAGAATTCTGAGGCTTCTTTTCTAAAAACTGAAGAGTCTAAACATCCTTGCATACTCCTTAATTCTTATTCATTTTTAAAAAAATAGAAGTATAAATTAAATAATCTAAATTACTATTTAATTTTACTATTTTAAATTATATTCTAAATAGCTTTACATTTATAAACCTGCTTTATGAAACTTTTATTTCAATGATTCTCAATCTCAAACAATTAATGAGTATGCTATAATGATATTTTTAACAATATTACAAAAATTGAAAACCTTCAATCTTTATCCTTTAAATTATCTCTCTCGTTTTTAAAAAGCAAATTTTTGATTGCTGCTATAGTATCATATTTTGTAAAATCTTTATGCATTGATAAACAATGATCCAAAATGGCAAACTTATATTCTTAAACACTTTCTACTTCCAAATTATTATAGAAAATAACCATCTGTCTCTTTGGTATTAAGAACTACAATAAAATTCTCCTTCTTTTCAAAAACTTATCTAATTTAATTGCTTATGGAATGTTATCATTTTGAAGTTGTCAATTTTCATTAAAAAAAAATGATTGAAAAAGCATTTAGTTCGATAATTTAGAGAACCATTGTTGCTTAACGCATTTTTCTTTATGAAGAAAAAAATTAGTTGTGTTTTAAACGTTAAAAAATATTCTCAATTTTTTGTGGAAAAGTTCATTTCAATTTTTATGATATGAATTTTTATTATTTTTAGATCTTTAAAATTTTATAAGCATTTATTAAATATCATTAGTATTTTTTACAAAACAGCACCTAACATTTCATTCAAATATTTTGAAAGTATTAAAATTGTACGAGATATGTATAAGATTTATCATATTAATCTTAAAAATAAATAATTAACTTAAATATCAATAAATTCTATTTGATATGACCACTTTTATATATTAGAATATATTATTTATATTAAACAATAATATTATATATAATTGATTGTTAGTATAATGTTTAAATCTAATTAAATATGAATTAATCTCATAATTTATCTTTTGATTTTTATTTTTTCTGATTGCATTCCTTAGAAGATTTGAACCATATGTAGAATAATTTGATTGCTAGAATTTTAGTTTTAAATAGATTGATTTAGATTCCAATCAATTTATCATAAAATATTGTTATTGTACAACAATTTATGAAATATAACAACTGTTTTTAATTAAACAATGTTATCTAAAAATGATAAAAAATCTAAAATAAATGTCATCATTATCCTTTAGATTAATTAATTAATTATTTTATCCAAAATCGAATGGACTAGGATGAAACTTGGGGTGGTTTATAATAAATTATTCAAGAAGATGAAAAGTATATTCTTTTATTCAATATATTTAGTTAAAATAACGTTCGATAAGGCGATATCATCTATTTAAAATCATATTTACCAGATGATAATAAAGGTCTTATTTCTGGGGAAGGATTTGCAACAAATAAATTGGAGTGTCTTCTTCTCTAAAAATATTCTAATGAATACTACGCTAGTAAATAAACAGACTTTTTGGGAATCAAGCAAACGGATAGTTTAGCTAGTAAATAAGCTGAATGGAATATTTTTAAATGTTTATTTAGGATAATTGATAGCAATAGATCTCTTTATGAATAAGCAAAAAATGAAGTTAATTCAGAAGATCAAAAGATTGGGGAAGAACTAAATGAAAGTGAAACAAATATAAATTATGGATAGGAAATACAGTTATTACATTTATATTCAAAATGTTTCTTGACATTAAATAGTTAAGCTTTAGCAAAAGAAAATTGTTGCAGAGAACTTCGATTGGAATAAAACATTAACCCTCATTCTAACTTTATGCTTCAATCTAATACTAAAAGTTATGGCGAGCCAGTACTCTATGGAGACATCCTATTTTTGAAAAGCAGTGTGGCACATCTGAATTAATGGGGATTAGGAATCTAATAAACAAGTCCTTATTCTGAGGTTCATGCATCTTAAATAGCTTCAACTTTGAGGATTTGTAATTATTAGGAAAACGAGAATGAAAATGTTATTATGAATGGAGACATTATTGTATTTAAGAATAGACTTTTCGGAGGGTATTTGAGTATTAAAAGACAATTCTCATCAACAAAGTTATTGAAGAAAAGATAGATATTCAAAAAAGATTAAGTTTTACAATAAGAATATATTAATCTAACTGAATTAAAAAAGTAAGAAAATTTAGATTAAATGTTTCATATTACTTTGGAAAGTGATTTATAATTAACTTCTCTATGGTAATTGATAGGTCTTATTAATTAATCTTCTCATTAAAATAATAAGAAGGATCGAAATAGGGTGCAAAAAAGTTATCTCATTAAAAATGTATTGACTGGGACATTTATATATCTGGAAAATGATTAGTTACACTTTTCTTATGATCGATTATAACCAAAATTTGAATTTTAAATAAAGAACTTATAAAAAACAGAATAATAAATAAATTTGGGTGAATTTTATAGAATATTTAAGATTTAAGAAAATCAACAATTATCTCAATTCTAAACTTGTGCAATTTAATGTAATGAAAGTAATGAAGTTAATATTACTACTAATTGTTAAAAAACATAATATGATTAGTAACTCTTTAAAGTAGCTAGAGGTCCTTATTAAGATGCTATGGCTGCAAATAAAATACAATCCTTTTATTTTGGGATAGTTGACTTTTATATATTTTTATAAGATTGGGCTTTGGATAAAGATTTAATTTATTAATACAATTTTGCATTTTAGAATTAAAAGTAATTATAAGACGAAATAAATTAATTTGAAAAACTCTTACAAAATATGAATACATTTTTAAGTTTAGATAATCTAATTGAAGAAGTGAAGTAAAATCAATTTAATTTATGCTCACATGACATCTTAGATTTACTTATAAAATTGCAATAACTAGTAAATTTGATATCAAGTCAAGAAAGTAAATATGAATCACATTCTCAAGATAAAACTGCTTAAAGAATAGCAAGATAGAAATTTAATCCAGTTGCTTCAATCAAAAAGAAAAAATAATTTTATTTAGTTGAAGAAATTTATTAAACTATTTATTCTATAATCTTTGATAATACTGATTGTTGTAATTATGTAATTCAAGAGGATTCTATTATAGACTTTTTATTTAGTCAACTAAATTAGTTTAGAGAGCAAATCGAAAAAATGTTAAAGTAAATAGTTTCTAAAGCAAAATATAATCCAATAATCGCTAAAAAATGGATAAATAGAATAAGTACAATAACAGAAGATAATTTAGAGGATTAAATGTTTATCATAACAATTATTAATTTATTTATATCATCTTCTTCTCATGTAAGTGTGGAATGTTAAAACTTATGTAGAAAAACTCTATTTAAAAATAATAGATGCAAATTAATAAAATGTCTCATATTAGATTAATTACCTATTTTGCAGATAGAAGCTGAACCGAAGGAGTTTGAGTAGATGAATAAACCATTTTGTGGTAGTCATCGTCAATATTATTAGAATCTCAAAGAAAATTAGATATCGTTTGAATATTTTGTTAAACATGATTAAGAAAAATATTACCTTAAATATGAATAATATTTACTCAATATAATGAATTTATATGCGAAAATGTGTAGAGGTAGAAATTTTAAGAATATGTATTTGATAAAAAATGTGGTTGGTATGAATTAAATTTTTTTTGATTAAATAATGAAGTCAACTCATAGTTTATCTTGTAAATAAGTAATAATTGAATTATTTTCTTCTTTATGTTTTGATATAGATCCTTTAACAAAAATTTCAACATTTGAAAATACTTGTTATCTGAGATAAGCTCTTGGAGATTTTGATAAAGAGTTAGAATCAGGGAGATATTTTTATGAAAATATTTCATCAAATAATCTAAAATAAACAGATTCATATCAAACCTTTTAATAAGATACTTTAAAAACTCAAGAAAATATTAAAGAACTTTTGCATCTTAAATCTTTCTCGTCACATATTATTACTAGTTAAAAATATCATGATTACTTTATAAATGTATTCTTGTAACAAGAATATCCATAATTATTAATTGAAGACTCGAATAGTTCACTTAATTATAAATAAATTTCCAAAATTTAATTGAAATTTTTTTTAAGTTTAATTAGAATAATAAAAGATTCAGTTGATTTAGGATATAATACATTATATAAAAATAGAGAAATTTAGGAAACATTACCAAATATCTTTTTCATATTAATTTTATAATAAAGTAATAACTTCAAATCATTTGAATTTTAAGAAGATAAAGCTTTTGTATTAAATTTGAAAAACATGCAATCAACAAAAAGTAATTTAATTTCGGCATTATTTGAAAAATTCAATCTAAGATTTAATTAATCATGGATTGCAGATTTTCTTTTATGGACTACGTCAACTTGCAATGATCAAGATTTGATAGAATAAATATTTTAAGAAGCATTGAATATATATCAAGTATTATTTTACTTATCAGCAAATTTATAAGTCTTACAATATCTTACTTAGAAAGAAAGTTCTATGGGTGAATTATTTGCAAATCATAACACTATTTTATTTAATTGTTTATTTGGAACATCGAAGTTTCCAAATCTTAATAATGAAATCTTGCAATACTTAATTTTAAGTTTTAATAATTAACAGTATGATCTTTAAGAAATTAAAGAAGTAGAAATTCTTGATGATGAGATTGAACGTAGATATTTTGGAATTGTTAATGGACATTTTGAAGCATAAGGAGATTAAGGACCAAAAGAAATATAATAATATGTTAAAAAAGCTGTAAAATATGTTTAAATTAACCAATAACATAATAAAAAATTAGATGATTATGAAATTTCATTTTCAAAAATATCTTAATATGTTTAAAAATTAAATTCATTATTTGATAGTATCAAAAATTATAATCAATCTTATACTAAATCATTGTAAAATATGATTAGAAATGCTGGAATTCATTTAATATTTATTGAATTCATAATTAATTCTAATTAAATAATTGAAAATGCTTAAGTTGTATATTTTTATCGAAGTTTTCTCAAATTTTGGGAAAACTTCATTAAAGACAATTAAACTAATTTATAAATCATATTACAAAAATTAGATATTCTCTTTAAAATAATATTAATACCATAGCCTCAAGGTGAGAACTTTTTATATAAATCTTTATCAATTTCTAAATTAGAACTTTATAATGCATCTAATTCAATCATAGATATTATAATGAATATTTCTAAATCACTAAAATTAAATGAAAATTTAATACACATAAGAGCTGGAAAACAATATTTAAAAATCTTAAAAGGTTTTACAAAAACACCTTCAAAACCTAGTTTTAATCAATTAAGCAATTAAAAATAAATCTTGCATTTAATTCTTCAAAACTTTAGAAATCTTATAGATCCTATTCAATATTTTGAAGATAAAAGTTTAAAAGAGAAATAGTAATAATCCAGCGTTTTAAGATATTATCAACTTAAACTTCATTCTACAGCACTAAATCTCATTTCTGAAACTTGCTAAAACTATTATCTAGGAATATCTGAAACCTAAAGAATCTTACCTTTTGAATAATTGGCAACAATTTTAAAAAATGAACCTTACATTATAAAAGCAGCATACTTAAAATGCATTTTTGAATTATACATTAATTTTGTAAAGTCAAATAATCTTATTGGAGATTTAATTGATAACTTTTAACTGAAAGAATTGTTGACTTCAATTATTATCCCAGATTTATAATTAATGTAGTAATTTTAGAAAAATCAAAATTTGGGCAATTCAATTTTACTTAACAATAAAGAATATTGGAAATATATTTTTTATGTATTTGAATTTCTCATATGTGTAATTGATGAATTTAGATTGTCAGAAAGACAGAATGATTGTAATTTCGTTGATGAATATAAATAGATTCTCATATTGATTAGAGGGATATTACTCAGCACTTCTTATTAATTGATATAGGAAAAAAGAGAGTATATATAATAAGTATCTGAAATAATTGAATTATATGTTAGAGACCAATCTGATTTCAATTTCTAAAATAGATTAATAATATATTGCATTAGATAAAACATAACACTTTAAGATTTAATAGATCACATAGAATAATTAAATTAGAAAGATAAAATACAAAAGTTAAAAGAAATATGTAATCAAAATAATAAAATATATGTAAAATAGGAAGATATTAATATAATAAGATCTAATAAATCATCTCATTAATAAAATAATGAATAGTGGATTGATTTTAAAAAAGTCTTTGGTTCTTATCATGAATTAAATGATATTACAACTCAAGCTTAGGAGAGATTGAGAGAGGAATAAAATTTATAAGTTTTAAAAGAAAAGTTTTAAGAGAAAAAAGAAGATGAAATTAAAAAAGTCTTTTTGAAAAAAGGATGTAGCGGTGAAATCTAAAATCCTTTATCAGAGGATGTGTAGATATTATTCTTTTTACATGAAATTTAGAAATAAACAGAAGGTTTATTATAAGAAGAGAAGTTTAAAGAATTTTTATAGAAATGCAAATAAATATTTTCATAACACACAAATTATTTAATAAAATTATGTAAAATATTTTTAGAAATGAAAAGACCAAATAAAATAATTATTCATGATGGAGATAGCGATGATGAAGATGAGAAAAATGACATAAAGGATTCAAAACATGTTAACAATTCTATTGAATAATACACAACATTTTAAAATTTAATTGCTGAATGTGACATTCATGTTATAGCAATAGAATAATTAAATCATTAAAACACGAGTGAATAATTAGATTCTTTAACTTTATTACATCATTTATTAGAGTTTGGTAATAATTAAGTTTAATAAAGATTTTACACACTTTTGTAGAATCACAAAAAACACAAAAAAATATTTATTTAGTTTTTTAAAGAGTTCTATAGCAGTGATGTGGGTATAAAATTGGAAGAATTAAGTTTGTCTAAAAATACTGATTATTTATCTATTTGCATAAAGGTACTTCAAGTGTTATAAGGATTATGTGAAAATGTTCATATAGATTTCTAAAAGTTTTTAAGAATATAAAATTAATAAGATTCAATTACAAATAATTTTAATTTTGTTTTAGAAACTACTAACTTATTAGTTAATTTCTTATCTGATAAATCTGTAGATGATTCTAAGAAATGGGAATTATATTAATAAGGATTATTAAGTTTAATTGAATTCTCAACAGGACTTAATGAAAATAAAAAAGAAATAACTAAGAATTCTAGATTATTTTCAAGATTTAATGAATTATTTAATCATGCAGATTTAGATAAAGCTTTAATACCATAATCAAAAAGAGTCTAAAACAAATACTTTTAATTTTTGTAAACACTTTTTATCTATATTTAATTATTGATATCATTATTGGAAGGAAATGCAAATGAGAACAAATAAGTTTATAAATTTTTATTAGAAAACTTAAATAATGAATTCCTTATGTCATTAGCAAAAAAGATTTACAATACTAGAATACTTCCTAAAAAAACAATCATTTGTGTAGATAAATATTGTCGAATTCCATGTATAGAAAATTTATGTAATAAAAGTTTTTGTATTAATGGATACAAAACCAGAGAAGATTCTTTATTAATTGAAACTGGTCTAAATATTTTTATAATAGGTTTAAAATTATCTAATTATAGTAATGATTAAAAGTTTAAAATATTTCAATTTGAAAACATGACTATTGAAAAAGATATAATTTAAGAAGATTAAGCATATTAAGACATAAGTCTTAAGAACATTATAGAAAAAACATTTTCTATTAGTCAACATCCTGAATATTATTAAAAAGTTGTTGATACATAATTTATCAATAATGATTTATTTGATGAAATTAATGAATAAAAGGATAATTCAAAAGCATAATTAGTGTAAGTATCAAGAGAAGATGAATTTTTTTTATTCTATAGAGAATTCATTGGAAGAATTGAAGTTGTTAATTAATTTGGTTAAATAGAAAGAATTTTATTTTAAAAACCTTTTGTTTGTAAATATATGACTTAAAATATTAAATAAAATTTGATTTATGAATCTAACAGAGATACTGATGAGGATAGAATTACAAGTTTTTTGGAGAATGTTTCCTTTTATCATGCTTAAATGGTTCATTATTAAAGAGTTAGTACAATCCCTATTATGCATTTTGGTTAAAAACATTGGAGAACTTTAAAAGATGTTTCTTATATATTATGTGTGTTTATTGTTTTATTTTTCATTTTAATGCCAGAGGCTATAGCAGATGGAAATTTAGTTTAAGGAGACAATGATGAGGATGAAATCATTACTGATTCAAGTAAAGTCGAAATTGTATTGTATTTAAATAATGTAATCCCATATTTATACTAAAATAGATTATAACTGTAATTCAATTAATATTGAATTTGCTTATCATAATATTTTGTGCAATTGAAAGATATCCTATTGCTGTCAATTTCAGAAGAGGAGCCACTAATGTTAAACATATTCAGAATCTTAAAATTGAAGCAGGATTTAAGATTCCTGAATATAAAAAGAAATATTATGAAATTATAGGATATATGGAAAATAATTTTGAATAATAATAAGTTAAGAAAAACCCATTAAGAAAAATTATTTTATTACTCTTAATTGATTTCGATAATTTCTATAATGTAATTATTATATTAATAAATATAGTTAATAATATTTGGAATTACTGCTATTGCATTCTTTAATAATTATGTTTATGCAATATTATTATTAGATATAGTAAAAAGATCAGAAGTCTTATAAAATATCATTAAAGCTTTTACTGAAAATACTAAAAATTTACTAATATTTGGTCTGCTCGGTCTTATAGGATTAGTTTTATACGGATTTTTAATTAAATTATCATTTAGTGGAGATTTTAAAGAAGAAACCAAATTTGCCTCAGATTCTTTGGGTTATTCAATAGCTCATGTTATTAATTTTGGTTTAAGAAATGGAGGTGGAATTGGTGATACACTTTCCGATTATTCTGATCCATTTGAAGAACCAGCTAAATATTGGAAAAGATACTTCTTTGATCTAACATTCTTTATCATCTTTAATATATTGTTTTTATAAATGATTTTCGGTATCATTGTAGACAAATTTGGAGAACTACGTGATGAAAGATAAGAACTAATAAAAGATATATAAGGCAAATGTTTTGTTTGCAGTTTTGAAAGAAATGAAATTGATTCAAAGTAATATTTCATTTTTATTATTTAAGAACCAAAAGCGGATGGTTCTAACATATTTATTTGGAACATAATGTCTACCATATGCTATTTTATTTAATCTATATTAAAAAAAAACCAATAACGGAATGTAACCAACTGGAAAAATATATTAAAGATTAATTGGAAAATAAATCCTCTGAATTCCTTCCAGTTAAAATGACCTATGAACTTCAAAATCAGTAAAAATGATAATGAAATTTTATAAATTATAATCAATTTTATGTAGATGAAATCATACCAACAAATCTAACTTACATTTTTAATAAATTATTTATTTAGTAAACTGATATATCCAAAAGTAGGATGTGTTAATAAAAATAACATCTTTAAATAATTATTGTTGTTATTTAATTAAATAGATAATTTTAATATATATGATAATATAAATAGAATAAATAAACATTTTAAATTTTTATTCAATCATGTTAAGAATTGATATCTAGATTAAAGTTCAACCTTAATGAGTAATGTTTCGTAATTAAATTATTATTTTTCAAAACTAATCAATAAGGCTTTATCTTATTGATTACAATATAAAACACTTAAAATAAACAGACTTATTTTTTGTGGAACTTTGTAAATTCTATTAGTTGCAAAAACATGGTTTAGTCTAACCATTAATAATATTTTAACTTATCCAATAACTAAAAAAGTCTCTAGTTTTGAATTTAATTATTAATAAAACAAAATATCCATCATAATTAGAATACTAATAATTTATAAATTACAATTTGAGTTTAGAGTACCAAATTGAGAATTATATTTTTTTGAACAAATATGAAAATGAATTAATTTTTATAAGAGGTTAAATTCAAAAATATTTTATATTATTTTTATCAAACTTCAGATAATAAAATTTTTTGATATTAAAATCAACATTGAGTGGTGTAAAATATTGAATAAAACATCTTCATCATATGTGATATACGATTTTTACATTTGAAGTTATTTAGTTATGATATATATTGAATGACGTTTTGGTTTCTTATATTTTGTTAGTAAAGTATAAAATTTAAATTAATTGTCAACTTATTCATTCATCTAGTTTAAAAATATAGATAAATTATATTAGCAGTGTATTATAATTTTAATAATTAAACAATTTAATGAGAAGTAACAGCTAGTAATAATAATCAACATAATAATTAAAGGAAGTATTTCAAATTTTAATATCAAGACTATACATAAATTACAGTAAAGGGATGCTTCTTATAGGTTGGAAATAGCAAAGTTAAAAAAATAAATAAATGAGAGAGATTAAGAATATAAGTTAGCTTTAGAAGAATTGTAAGAATTAAAAAGAATTTAACAAAGAGTATTTATATTCTTATATGAAAAGGATAATTAATATATTCTAAAAATAGACAATTATGTGATGAACTTAAAATAAAAATTACATAAAGCAAACATTAAAATAGGTTCTCTTGAATCTAAATTATCATCATCAAGAACAAAATAAATATCTTCATAAGAAGAAATATCTAATAATAATGAAACCTTTTAAACAGAAATCTCTCAAATATCAACACATCAACCGATAATTAAATAATAATCGAATCGTTCCAATTAAACTTACGCTTCTAATAAACCAAAATTAATTTGTAAACCTGTTAAATTTTAACTGCCATACCCAAATACAGGCTTCACAGAAAATTAAGATATTAATGAAAATTGTTCATTTATCAAGCCAAGCCCATTACAAGAATAAATATTAAACAGAATTTTAGATGATGAAGAATTCTCTACCAATTTATCATAAAAATTAGTTTAATTCTAAAATGAATCCTTTAATTCATAAAAAAATAGAACATAACCAATTACATTCATTTGTAACTCCAGATAAAGTAACTTTAGTTTTGCCAATAGTGAAAAGAAACCAACAAATATCGATAAATGTTCAAAAGGATCTAATAGATAATGTATATATTATTTTTATATATAAAAGATCATTCTGTTTCTACAGATGATAAGGAAAACATGTTCTAATATTTTAATTGATACCATTAAGAGATAAAATATGAATTTATATAATATAAATAATACTTGATTCTCTTTAATTATGAATTTATTCTATCCTACAAACATCCATACTCCTAATTTCTTCATTTTTATTATAGAAATCTTTAATCTAAAAAGTCTTGATACTTTAACAATACTAAAACATTTTCAGATTTAGATTTTTCATAAAAATAATAGTTTTCCTATAAATTCCGATTTCAAATATTTTTTAATTAATCAATTGTGAGACTTAAACAAGTTCTAATAAAAATAGTAACATAAAGATGTGTTTTCATTAAACTCATATACTTGAGTGAAAAATTATTGAAAAATTTAAATCAATTTAATAGAGAGTGATTATCAATATGTTATAATGATAATGAAAATAGTGCTATTTATTTTAGATTAACAAATGTTTGACATTTTCTTATTTAATTGTTAGAATTATGATAAGAAAATAAGAAAATTAAGTGGAAATTTTAATTAGTTTGTATATTAATATAAATAGATAAATTATAATGCAAGACTCCTTAAATTCAAGTTTAGACTCTATAGAATTAGAGATCTATCATAAGCCTAATCAAAAGATTAAATCAATATTAGACTATCTGAAAAGCTAAAATGTCCAATTTTGCACGAATCCAAAAAAAAAATAAGACAATTATTATTCAAACTTAACTGAATCTATTGATTAACTTTCTTTAGGAAGGAATAAATTTTTCAATAGAAAAAAGGCTGGAATATCAATAGATTGCCCACCTCTCTGATTGTATATAAACATTCTAAAAAATTGTATAGAACTCTTAATTTTAATATATTTGTTATTTTGAAAAATAGTTTTGTTTTAATGAATTCTTATTAAAATAGATGTCTATTATTGATTTTTTCTTTAATTAATTTATTCCTAATTTTGATTATTCACAACATAATATTTAGAAGTTATTGGTAGTTTTCTAATTTTATTAAGTAAACTAAAATGTTTTTATTGATTAATAAAAACTTATAAAGATTACTGTTTAATTTGAAAATTCTATTAGGACATCAAGTTTAGATGTGGAATGCTATTTATAAATATGAATTAAATTGCCTATTAATGATTCAAGAATAAAAGAATTCAAAGTTTAGTTGTTTTTGATATAGAATTACACAAATAAAGAAAAATTGATTTAAGAAAGAAAAAATAAAGAAGAATGGAAAATTTTAGTATTAAGTTTAGAATCTAGAATTTGATTTATTGCTCCATAGTATACTAAATACCAGGCAAATCTAATTTACAATATTTCCCTCTATAATTAATTTTAAATATTTTTGTAAAGCATAAAAATGTTCGAAGCTAAGTTCGATGATGGAGGTTTATTCAAGAAGATTGTTGATGCCATTAAGGAATTAGTAAAGAATGTAAATTTAGAAGCAAATGGAACAGGAATATCATTATAAGTAATAATAGTAAATAAATATAAAAAAGGCAATGGATACCTCTCATGTTGCTTTAGTTGCTTTGCAATTAAATGAGAAGGGTTTTAAGAAGTACAGATGTGAGAAGTCTTTGACTATGGGATTGAGTATAGAAAATTTGTAGAAAATATTAAAATGTTCAGGGAGCGAGGATTAAATTACATTAAGAACTTAAGATGAAGAACCAACAACGTTATCATTTACATTTGAATCAAAAAGTACAGAGAGTAAATATAAATTAGATAGAATAAGTGAATTTCAATTAAATTTGATGTCATTGGATTAAGAGTAATTAGGTGTTCCAGACACAGAATATTCTTCAGTTGTTAAAATGCCATCAAATGAATTTACTAAAATATGCCGAGAATTAAGTAATATAAATGAAGCAATTGGAATTGAAACATCAAAAGAAGGAATAAAGTTTTATGTAAAGGGAGACATAGGAGAAGGATAAGTATCTGTTAAAGTAAGCGATTCAGAGAAGTTAGAAGAGAGAGTAGAATGTGAAGTTGATGAGCCAGTTAATTTAAGTTTTGCAGTGAGGTAAATTAATAATACTTACATTAGATATTTTAACTTGTTTAATAAAGCATCTGCATTATCAAATTAAGTTGTATTATCAATGTCTTAGGATCAACCACTAGTTATAGAATATATAATTGAAGATATGGGATCATTAAAATTGTATTTAGCTCCAAAAATAAATGATGAAGAATCATAATGACCAAATTTTATATTAAAATATTTATAAATTAATATGTCACAATAATAAAAATAATCAATTAGTGAGAGACGTCGTAGAAGTGGAGCGTTGCATGCTTAAACATGTGAAGAATATTTAAAAGTATCTAAATTATTGTATGGATAAAGAAATATGAATAAATTGGATAAATAGTAATAAGAGAAAGTTCAAGAAAAAAAGAGTATGTCTGAGTCTGCTTTTATCAATTTTGATTTTATACCTGAAGATGAAGGAGTGGAAGATATTGCTCGACTTAAAATATTAATATATTCTCCTAAATTGAAAATAAATGAATAAGAATTTTTGTAAATTCTAAAACGATTGAGAAATCGATCAATTACTACAGATAATTTACCAAATGCACGTTAAACTTTCGATTTTGATTTCTTCTATAGAGAATATGAAGTCAACAAAAAGAATATGGGTCTTCATTTTTGGATTTAAAATAATCCAAAAAATAAACATACACTCTTTTTTTCTTGTAAGCCTTATTCGTAAATTAATAAAATTAGAAAATTATTATCGTTTCTTTAATGCAGTTATCCTATTATAAAGAGATAACAAATTAAAAATAGTTAATAAGAGAAATTAATCCTAACTGTTTCATTAAAAATTCCCTTTTGTAATTTTTTTCTTAATTTAAATAGATGGATGAATTACTTATGGAATCACTTTAATCTATTATTGCTGAAGTACAATTTTAATTTTTATAACAAGATTTGTCATAGCTATTTCAAATCTTGATTCGCAATACATTTAATCTATTTGTGTACGTTTAAATATAGATATGTATGAATAAATATATATAAATCATTAAAATTTATTTCCTTTTTTAAGAACATATTGGTGCATGATATCTTTCATAATTACATTACTCATAGGTCTAAATACAGTATTTCCACCAGCCAATTTATCAAAAATGTTATTGAATTGAAGGAATGATCTTTTATAATTGTTCAAATTATCAGATATTGTCTCTAAGAGTAATCTCTTGTCTTAAGTAGGAGCTGATTTTGGAGCATTTTAAAGTTCTACTATTATTTCTCTATACAAAAGGCCCCATTTATCAATAATTTAATCAGCAACTCTATTTAAGTAATTGGATTCAGATTTTTTAAAATGTCTCCATTTTTATTGAATATATTTAATCTTCGAATGAAACTATTACATTTTATTCATCCCATTAGATAAATGACCAAATCTGTAAAGGAAATGATTCAGTATTGAATGTGCTCTATTTATGGCTTTGTTTCTCATTAGTTTGGCACCGTAATAAAATAAAATATTTGTATCAAGATATATTGCTTCTTTTTTACCATATTGATATCTGGAACTAATTTTATTGAGCATAATTCTCATAAACTTTCTACAACAAACTTAAACCTTATTACTAATCACTATTCTCATGACTCGTTTCTATTTAAAATTAAACATACATAATATTAATGTTTGATTGATTTGGCAAATAATGTAATAATTAGTAATTCCAACCATAACATATCTATATTGCTAATATGAAATTTGATTTCACTTCTTAATCTTTAAACTCTGGATTACAATCTATCAACCTCGTGTGTATAAGAAGACTCTAATAAATGTACTTTCTTATTATGTTAAATCATAGATTTCTTTTTCATCATTTCTTCAATTAATGAATTTTTTTGCTTTGTATTCTTAATCTTAAAATCTAATATCAGCTTGAATTTGACTTGAGATTCTTTGTTTGATCGAATAAATGAGGATTAACTAGTCTTTGGTTTATGCACTGATGATATTGAGAGGAAATTTAATACATGAAAGATTACTTCTTTAAGTGTAACTTCCTGGTTCTCTGGCAGTCAATAATTCTCTCGGAATTTAGATCATAGGTGTTTATTATCTTTTCTAAATACTTCTACTCGTATTAGATTGATGAACTCCAGCTGTAGCCTTTATTTTCAGATCTGTATATTTATCAGTGTAGATTGACAAGTAGACATAATCACATTTGAATTTTGCAATATGAGATGGTGGTTCAGTAAATTAAAATCTGGATCTATTCTGATCTATATATGAGTATTTTTACAATCACTTGTAAACTATTATTTAATATGTTTGGACTATCAGTTATTGATGATACAAATATCTTAATCAAACATTAATTATTGTTCGATTCATAAACAAAATTTAAGGGCTTTGTAAATTCCTTAACCTTAATTTTTATGTATTTGAAGATACTAGGATACATTTATAATGTTATGCTTTGATTAAGTGAAATCTCTAATCTTTTATTATATGATCATTACCCAATCGGTCAGGTTATCGTTTCAATTAAATTTAATCTGGCTATGAATAAGTTTTTCTATGACCTACTTCATATTGTTTAAATTCTTTTGAAGTAATATCATCTATAAATTTTAAGTTTGCAGTGTAGTCTAGTTCATTTTTATACATTATTAATTTAATGAATAAAGAATCACGCTATGCTTATGTAACAATTCAAATTATTTTCATTAGACAAAATCATCCATGTCTCCAAACAAGAATCAAAGATCCTCTGAAGCAAATGCTACTTACTCTACTGGTTTTTCTAAAAAAACAACTTACAAACCAACTCAGTCAAATCAAACACCTTTTTCTAGTTAACTTCCTGAAATTACTAAAAAGAAAACCAAGAATGATATTCTATGTTATTCATAAGAGTTCCAAGATATTCTCTAAGTTGAAATAGATGAAAGGTAACTATATTTAATTTATTATGAATAAAGGTATCGATATTTAGTTAAAAATGGAACCATCAAAAAGATTGAAAATGGAGGAAATATTATTTTCTCTGAACTATAACAAATCCCTGGCATTTGGGTTTGTTATAGAAGACCTATGGAAAGAGCTAATAACCTAGAAAAATTAAGTCTTGATTATTTAGATTTGACACATATGCCTTTATTAGAAGGAGAAGAAAAGTTAAAAATATTAACATATCAACATAACAGAATTTCATCTATTTAAAATCTTGTTTCTTTACCGAATCTATTATATCTAGATTTATATGATAATTAAATTAAAGAAATTGATGAATTGAAATAAGTATAAAAATTAAAAGTCTTATTGTTACCTAAAAATTAAATCAGAAGAATTTAAAATTTAGATCATCTCACTAAATTAGAAGTCTTAGATTTACATAGCAATAGAATTGTTAATTTAGAAGGATTAAGTAAGTTGAAAAGTCTCAAAATTTTGAATGTCGGTAATAATTTAATTACAAAATTGGAAGCACTAGATGAATTAAATTCTTTAATTGAACTCAATATTAAAATGAATTAAATCGAAAACATAGATCATCTTTAAGGTATTTTTATATTTCTTATTTATATATTAGTTCTCCCTTAATTATAAAAATTATTTATGTCCTAAAATAAGATTAATTCTTTTCCACCTATTTTTAATCTATCTGAATTATCCCTCGAAAATAATCCCATCTAAACCAATAAATCAGATTATTATAAATATATATGCTAAACTTTTGAATAACTAAAAATTTTAGATGGAAAACCTGTTGATTAAATAAAATAAGAAATTTTATTTGCAGATATACCAAAGACAGAACCTATAAAAAAAAAATCTATCAATTAATAATAATAATAATAGTAATTTTTATAACAATAAAAACCGAAAAAACCAAATTAAATGGGACTTGAAATACATGGGGTCGCTTCAGAGTTTAAAACCAAAGATGATATTGTACCTTTTGTTTAAATAAAAAAAGAATCGAACAATTTTAAGAACTCTTAAACCTAATAACAATAATAATAACCACTCAGAGAAACTATACCTAGTTTAAAGAACTCATTAACAAATACTGCAGCTGCCTAAGAAGATGACATTTTAATTTTAATAAAAAAATAATGGGCAGCTGAATATAAAAGAATATAATTATTAGAAAAAAATAATTAATTAAATAAAAAAAGTTGTTTAGAACACTAAATTGTAGAAGGAGGACATGCTGAAGTTGAAGATGTATATTTTATGATATAATATTTAGGATGTCTTTTTGTTGATTTATGGCACTGCATCTGCTATGGTATTACCAACATAAAATTTTAGTTAAATTATTGAAAAAATTCATTTTCAATATGTCTTTTTTGATTCTATTATTGACTCTTAATTATCAATTTTAAAAGATTATTCAAAACTTAGAGAATTAGTTTTAAAAGATAATTATATCAATAGTCTATTATAATTAGCTAAATTAGAAGTAAATAATTTTAAATTTATCATCCAAGCATTTAAATGAAATTCAAAAATTAACAATTCTTAACAATCCAATTAATAATTGTTCTTTTATGTTTTAATTTTTGGTTTATAGATTTCCATCTATGATTTAAATAAATGGAAAAGACATTAGAAATGATGATCGTTAAAAAGTATTCATATTTATGTTAAGTTCAGGCAAAAAATATGTTTTCCAATTTTGATAAATCTTTATAAATTCCAGAAAAAATGTAAAGTTTTGAAAATATTCGTCAACTCAAAAGCTTTTAAAAAGATAGATCATATATTAAATAATTTCATAAGTGTTTAAATGATGTTTCTAATGAGTAAAAAATAGTATATAAATATCGAAAAACTGTAAACATATATATATATATTTAGTTTGATATTATATATGATGACTACTTAATTTAATTAATCTAATAATGTAAAGAGAAAGAAAAATGATTTTTATATATTTAGTTTAAATATTATAGATACTCAAAAGAACATCACATAATAGTTTTGATCAAACCTTAGATTTCAAAATAGACCCCTTCCACTTCCAGCTATTAATATCTGAGTTCTGTTCTTACATTTTTATACTAAATCAATTCATCTTAAAGTTAATTCCAAAAATCATTTAAACGTCTATATTAAATATACGGATTAATTTTCTTTAATCTTTATTACTTTTTAACTTTATTCTAATTTTCGAGTTCCTTTTTCTCTAATATTAATTGCTTCTATTCTTTTAATAAATAATAAAAATAAGGTGAAGGAGTAAGAAGCATAGGTGCTTATACTCCTGATTTTACATGATTAATAATTTATTTTAATGTTTTCATTAATTGTCTTTTTTATTTCTACAATTTAAAAATTTATTTAATGAACAATTATTCATTTTCTGTAGTTCCTTTAAAATTATTTATCATTTTTAATCCCAAAAAACTTTCTCTTCTCCTTTTATTAAGTTCTCTCTATTGTTTATTAAATTTCATCACTTTTTATACAGCATCTCTAAATTTATGAAATAATCTCCACTTTCTTTCTTAATTCCTTCCAAAAATATACTTTAATATTCTTGTTTAAATAAATTAAAAAGATTCTTTTGAAATCCTAGATTTAAATTCCTTTTCCATTATATTTTTACTTATATCTGTTGGTTTGCGTTATTCTTTGTAACTTATACAACTTACTCTTCTTACCTTTTATGTCTCTAACGAAATATAGTAAAATAAATACATCTCATTCTGAGATGACTTTCTTTAATAAGGATTTTTCTTCTTAAACCCAATTATTCTATTTCAAATGATAAATTTTCATCCGTTTAAATAATATCTAAGAATATCTAAACAGGAAAAATAATCACAATAGAATTTTTGGAAGCAATAGCACTTTGTTTTCTATTAACTTAATCTAGTATTTCTATTTCACCAAAAATGCTGCCTTCTATGATATTTAATAAACTTCGACCTTACTCATCACACAATCTGACCTAAAATAACCTTTTAACAATAATACTTCTCCTGTAATAAGAAAGAAAATATCCATACTTGGAGATCCAACATAATAAATTGTTTCATATTTCTGATAATAGAATATGGTCATGTAAGGGAGTAATTTAGATGCAATATTGATATTTAATTTAAATAGATTAGTATTTACAACTAACTTCTACTACGAAAAACAAATGGTATACTTTTTCAGTTATCCTGGCAGAGAGTCTATTATTCTCTAATTATTATAGGAATAATATACTTTCTATAATTCCAAAATGAATTATTTTCAAGATTATATGTTAAAAAGTTTATAACTTAATTAGACAACCATTCTGGAATGATTATGGAATCCATCAAATTTTCTATATCTTCTATGTTTTCTTTTTAGATTTCAGCTGATGATTACTATTCTAAGATTTAAGCTAGGTTTCCAATAGTAAATGAATAAAATCCTACTCCAACCAAAAGCCAAACAATTACAAGATTATATTACATAGAAGTAGATATAGAAATATTACCGTATCCAACAACAGTGACGGTTTATATAGCCCAAAATAATCCATCTATATATGTTGTCCAGTTATCGTAATTTTCATCTTTTAGAATTCCTTCATAATATTCTACATAATGCCACAAACAACCAAATGCACTAATAAGGATTATCATATTTTTAAATATGTTTAATACACTTATAATTTTTGCATCAATCAATGAAAAATAATCAAAGAAAGTTAATGTATTTTAAATAGAAATTTCTGTTTTTTTAGAGTCAGCTGAATGGTAAAGTATTTTTCTATCAGTTTTAATGAAATATTTAAGCAATCTTATCAATTTTAGTAGATTAAAATAGTCCCTCAACTAAAAAGAATCTTCCATCTTTTTTACAAATAATTTATATGGTATTATTGTAATAATATCAAAAAGTAACCATCCAGTTATATTATGAATAAATATTGATGAAAATGTTTTTAATAGAACATTATTATTATCTACTTAACAAATCATCTATTCTAATATGACATCAACAAAGAATAAAAAATCAATAATAAATGTAACTATTGTTATAAAATCCTAATATAAAAAAATAACATACATACTAATCAAATTCTGAATATGCGATATATATTGGATAAACAATATTCGCTATAACAGAGTTAAAATTTATCATTTCTCTCCACAAACGAATAAATTTAAAATGAGGAAGAAAAGGAATTACTTATTTTTAAATTGAACTTTAAGCAACATTCTTTTTCTTTTTCTATTTAGAAATATATATAATTATTCGACAAAAGTTTAAAATTATTAGTAATCTTCTAATTGCTCTATTAAATTTAATTTTAAACCCTTCCAACACCAAAACATCTTCTTCCTCCATAATTTAATCCTAACTTGTAAACTAACTTATTTTTGGTTACAACATATTCTGATATTATTGACTATATAATATGAAATTCAATTCTACAGTTTAGGAGATAAAATTAATGTAGCTTCTCGAACCTGTACTCTTCTTCTTCGAAGATCATTAAATGTCTAAACAGAGCTGCATACTTTTATAACTAATTATTTACTGTAATCCCTTTTTAAATTCATTCTATTCTTCCTCTTCATTTGTTGGGTGAACCTATTTTATACTCATAATAAAACAAAAATTTATTATTATTGTATTACTCAATTTATTTAAATAAAACTTAATAAGAACTTAAATAATAATCTTTTGAATATTAATGGAGAATCAGCTTCTATAAATACAATATTAATTTTAGTTAATTATTTACATGCTGAACGACAGATATAGACTATATATTTATGAAGAATTTGCAATCAGACTTAAGTTTTCTTATTTAGAAAATTCTTTGATTCAATATAACAATAACTGTTAAGTAATTAATCAGCAAACCTACATTATAGATTGACATTATAATTTTAAATAATTATTAAAGAAGTAATTATTTCAATCGAACAAAATTCGAAGTACTCCATCCTTCATTAAAATAAATAAAATAATTCTTATAAGATAAAGATACTCAAAGGATATTTAATTAAAAACTCAATTAAATGTGAAGGATATTCAAAATAAATATAAGACTTATTTACTATATCTAAATTCTTAGAGGATAATAACAATAATAGTATCTTTAAATTGTGTATTGGAAGCAAGTTAGAATACTTATTAATGAAATTGATTTATTTTAAAAATTGCTCTAATAAATAAGAAATGTATTCAGTTTAACCATTAGTAAATTCTTTATAAATATTGACTATTGTATTAACTAAAAAAATAGAATGTTCCTTCATCTCTATTCGAAATCTTTATAAAAATGTTTTTCTTATTTTCATATTGATAATTAGATCAAAATGTAAGTTTTTCTTTAACTTTAGATATAACATCATCTATTATTTTAAAAATCATTAAAATTTTGAGAAATCACTTCAGTTTGAAAAATACAATAAAAGAGTTAAGCTTTTTAAGCAGATTGACTTAAAAGTATAGAAATACTTTGAATTACGTTAAAAATGAACTATTTAATTTTAAATAATGCTAAACAACTGTTATACTCTTCGTCGCAGTCCTGTATTTAGAAATCCAAAATCAAATGTTGCAGTTTAATAATTAACTACCCTAATTAATGATACTGCAGGTAGGTTGTCTCCACTTCAACCTTAAGTCAAAAAGATTATTGGGATCAAAAAAAATTCTTCAACTGATCATTAATTGCCTCTTTGTGAAGTACCTTTTCAAACTAATTTTTTTGCGCAACATGAAAATGATATGTCTTATTCCAATAGAAGCAATATTTAAACCAATAGATAATTTAGTAGAAATTAAAGAACATAAAGTGTCTATACAGGCAATAAAGAAAATTTTGTAAGAAGTCCAACTAGAAGTCCATTTTCTAAACCAGTTATTTAAAAAGATTGTTTTACTCCAATTTATAAAAGGAGTCCGATATAAAGAATTCAATCTCCAGGAATAATAGCAGGAATTAGATAAACTAATCAAAAAGGTTTTGGATCTATAAGTCCTTTAAGAATATAGTATAAATCTAATTAAAGAGAACCTTTATCTGAAATGGTTGATAATTTGAAACAAAACATTTTAAGAGATATATAGGAGGTCACAAAAAAATATTCAAATACTGTCATTCAAGTCAATTAATAGCCAGAGAGATTCAAATAAGATTAAAGAGAAGTGAGGTTTGATGATTTAAAATCACAAGAATTCAAAAAATAAAGATATCTCGAGCATTAAGCATTATTATTACAATAATAATTAGAATTGATCAAATAATAGTAATAAAAGTTAGTTTTATAAAATAAACTGAGTATTTGTTCTCAAGATAATCTTGTAAATGCTACAATAGATTCTAATAAATAATATTAACACAGACAAAATGAATTAACATTTTAAAAATCTTTAGAAAACTAAAATAGATCACAATCTTTTGTTGATTAATAAAATAATTTTTAAAGTCTTAGACAAGGATAAACATAAAAAATCAAACAAATTTAAGAAATTAAAAAATTTACTTATGATCCACAATATTAATTATAAATTCCTTAATAGTAGATAGAAGACAAGATACCACTATAAAATATAAGTAAATATAATTAGTAAATTGATTATTTGTAGAAATTAAATAATAAGATTGAATCTATTTAAAAGCATTAAAATTAATTAACTGATTATTTAAAACCTTAAGAATCCAATTTTAATGATGAATATTCTAAAACAACTAGATTTTAAGATTAACAATTAGTAAATATCCCAGATATTTATAAAGATAAATATAATTAGAATTAATTCTAATCTCCTACTAATTTGAATAAGGATAAATAACATCCAATGTACTTAACAGCAAGAAATGGCTATTCTCCTATTGGAAATAGAGAAACATAAACATAAAATAAGGAATCAACTTATAATATTTTAAATAATAATAATAAAATTTAGTCAACTTTAAATTCTTAAAATGAATTGTAAAAATTGAAAAATTTACAATTGGAGTTAATGTAAAATAATCCATTGTTTGATCAACCAAAATAATCTAAGATAGAAGTCAACTTTAACAAATAGTAAGACACAATTGAAATTAAAAATGAAAAAAATTATTTTAATACTTTTGCACAAATTTAGAAAGATTAATTTGAGAAGAACAGCTGTAAACAAGAGTTAAATTAAGAACACAATTTTAATTAAATAAAATAAACTCCAAACACATAATAATAATAAACAAAATATATTTAACTGTAAAATTAATATGAGAAATTGGAATCATTCTCAAATGAAGGTAAATAGATAATATAACAAAAACTCCCAGCTTATTTAAAAGGAAGTGATGAAACAGATGATGATGTTAATAATCAAATTACTATAAGTAATTTATCGTCAATTATTCCAGCTGAAATATCAGCAAATTAAAATAAAAAGATTAATGTTTCATTTGAAAGTAGTGTTGAATAATAATAATTTGATTATTTAAAAGGGCCTGATTGTAGGAGTACTTTTGGACCATTATAATTAGAAACTTATCTAAAATCTCCAAAAAATTTTTAAGAAATCAGACAAATTGAATCATCTCCTTGTCAACCAGAATTTGACTTAAATAGTTCAAGATAGTAATAAAAGAGCTATAAAAATCAATAAGAGATATTTATTTAAAATGAATAAGATAATACAATTAGTAGATAAGTTACAAATAATAATGAAAGTGAAAAGATAGGAACAATTTTAAAATATGAAGAAGCAGTTGATCAAAGTAATTTATCAGAATAGTTGGAATCTATTGGAAAATTAGTTAAAACTTAATCTCAATCTAGATATTCGAGAGACTCAAAGTCTCTAGAAAATTAATCAAAACATAACATTAAAATATAAAATAGTAATTCAACATAAAAAACTAAAAGTCCAAAAAATAATAGTATGGTAAAATAACAACAAACTTTTAGTCCTATTGGAACTAAAAACTCTATTATTGTTTAGCCATTTATAAAGGAAAGTCCAAGTAATAGAATCATTACGAAAGAAAGCGAAGTAAATAAGCATTAAATAAAATCTCAATAAAGCATTTTAGATAATAAGAACTGTGATAAAATATCTCCTGTTTATAGTTAAAGATATAGTGACTATAAAGATGACAAAAATTAAATAGATAAAGATAAACAAGAGTAAGATTATTCATCAAGTAATTCATCAAGGTACGAATAAATGTTACAAAATTTTTAAAGTATAAAAAATTAATCTAGAATTGAATTTTAATAAGAAAATTAAACCTTTAAATAATCAATGCAAGTGAATGAATGTTAGCATATTAGTGATTTTGTGATATTTAGTGATAAATAAAATGAAAATCAATTTGAAGTTGCTAAAAAGAAAACTGTCACTTTTCATGAACAATTAATATAACAATCTCCAAATGAAAACGATAAATAATTAGCTGGAGCCAACTTCAGTGATTTTATGAAGACTAAAGCTTTGGATATTCTCTCATCTGATTCTATTCCAGTAATACCATAAGATACTTTTACTTTGACTTAACTGCAGCCAAAAGGAGGAATAAGTAATTTAATATCTTATTTCTAGGTTTTCTATAATATAAATAATAGTTAGAAAATTGAGTAACTGATTTAATTTTTCTATAAATTTCTAATTAATATAAAAAATCAATAGTTAATTTGGCTTTCTGAAATTTATTAATTTTATAATTCCAAATTAAACAATATGTTAAATTATAAAAAGCTAATTTAATTATAAGTTCTTCATAGGACGAGTGCTATTAAACTACTACCAATCTATTAAACAGTGTCTTTTTAAACAAACCAACAATAAATTCTTCAGAAAACAACAATTATAAATTGATTAACATATTTAACTATCAAAATAATAAAACGATAAATTTAAATTACAATGTTCTCCAATCGGAATTAATGATTCTAAATTCAAATTTATAACTAGTTTAAACCCATGTTAATTCAAATTCATCATTCATATTAAAATTAGAACCTTCTTTTATACTATTAGAAAAATTTTGGGTTGATAAATGTGATGAGATTTCAAAATAAAATTTTAACGCTCGTTATTCTTAATTTTAAAGAAGTTTCTTATGTTCCAAGTTAGGATGTAGGCATGGCTAAGAATTAATACACTTGACTGAAGCCTTAATGTAATTATGATAATTAATTCATTTTGAATTTGCAATATTTATGACACTTATATAATTTGAATAATTTATCGAATATTTGAGAAAGGATATAAATAATTATAAATGACATTTAAATTGATTAGAACTACGGTTGCTAAAAACATTAAAATGAAGTAAAAAATGTTTAAAATGATTTAAGTTGAATTATATTTTGGGGCATGAAGAATTTAAGAATTTCATGCATTTCATAGTCAATATAATTATATGGAAGAAAAAGTTAAAATTGTTTATAATAGATTTGAGGTCTATTGAATTTGATTATTCATAAATGATCGTAATTACATTGACTCTTAAGAATGAAAATTTATGTTTGAAAAACTTTCTTCAAGAAAATCTTTTATGAGAACAAATTTAAATTAATAGCTGAAAATTCTCTATAACACTAAAAAGTTATAAATTGAAATCTCCTTGGAATTAATAATTTCAACATCAGAACTAATTGTTATATTATGCAGCAATTTTCTTTCTTATTAATTTGACATCTTTACTTTTTATTCAAGCACTTTAATCCACATTCATTGATTTTAGTGAAATTAATTTTTATGAAGGAAAGTTACTTCCAACTGTGATATTAAATTTCTATTCTTTTATTAAGAGATTAATTTTCTCATAGTTAACTCGATGAATTCTTAACATCATTAAGTTTTCTTTTGATTTTTCTTGACTATATATATATGTATTGTTTGTAAATAGAATAACAGGGATGCTTGTATTTTTTTAGAATCTGATTAGATTTAGATTATTAGATAAATTCGAGAATAAATGTATTAACATAGAGATCTTCTACTATTTTCTCATCAAAAGTTTCCTTAGATCTACACAAATGTCAACAAATGAAATTTTCTTTTTTAACTAAATAATATTATTGATAAACCAAATTTATGAATACAAAAGACACAGAGAAGTAAAAATTTGGATGGATCGCTTTAAATTGTGTTAAAATTTAACGAACTTAAAATTTACATTTCAGATAGCTTGAATAGATAATTGATTAAAATATTACAAATTCTCATCTAAATTGGAAATTTCTGAATGAAAGAAAGCTTGATAATGCTTATTCTAACATTGAACCTGGAAATTGGATAGAACTTTACGAAAACTCAAAAGGGTAACAGTTTATTTGATTTCAAAGTGATTAAGTGATAAATTTTGGAAGAAAAAAAAATAAGATAAAAGATGGTTTATGGTAAACATTATATCGTTTAAATTCAGATAAAGAGTTTAAAAACATGTATACAATTATAACATAATTTTAAAATAGTGGAGGAGGGTTATATTTATAAGGCAGAAAAATTGGAAAATGGATAGAGGTGCAAAAATAATTAGAAGTTATTATTAGTATAATCTTCTTAAGGGTCAATTTATACTATATTCAGGAATTTACGGAAATGCTTAAAGAGCTGGATAGTGGAAGTTCTAAATTTTTGAAATTTAAACCCAATAATTATCGAATATGTAAATAATTTTATCAAATAAAAGAGGTGGAGGTGTTTATGATAATGATACTGGTTTGAAAATTGGAATATGGGTTGAACTGCATTTTAACTATGAAAAGTTGTTATTCAAAAAAAATTAGAGAATTTGAGATTATCGAGGTAGGAGAATATTTGAATGGAATAAAGATAGGTAATTGGAAAACTATTTTAAAATAAAAATTTTAATTCAAGTTCAGAAAAATGTAAATTTTTTAAATTATAAATCTTAGTGGAGGAGGATTTTTTAATAATAAAGGTTAAAAAATTAAAAAATGGATTGATTTACACGATGATTTTGATAGGTATTTTTAATGTGATTCTAGTTTATGCTTGGTTACTTATTAAGGAAATTATGCTGATGGATATAAAGTAGGCTTATGGGATGCTTAAAATATTAAAACTCTGATGTATAATTCATCTGTCAATACTAAGAGCTTGTGGAGTTTATGGGATATATGAGAAGAAAGTTGGAATGTGGATTGAACTATACGATAACTATTATGAGTAAGTTTAGCATAAAGATTAAGATTAAATTAACTTTTTTAAATTGGATACTATCAATCGGGGTTAAGATCAAAAAATTGGACAATATTACTTAAGACGCAAAATTTATAACGAGAGATAAGAATGTATTTGAAAATCTAATAAATTTTTCAATAGCGGAGGTGGAACCTACGATGAAACTGAAGGGTAAAAAATCGGATTTTGGGTTGAACCACATTTAAATTTTTATGAGTAATTAAGAATCCTTATTAATAGAGATTGTTAAATTATAATGGTAGGCGATTATTAAATGGATACAAAAATTGGAAGTTGGGAGATATATTTTAGAAGATCTGAACATTGCAAATATTAATCCATGTAATAATAATGATCTAATTAATTGTATAGAGGGGAAGGAAATTATAATGAGTAAGGTGTTAAAACAGGAAATTGGGATGAATTAGAAGATATTTATGACTGGTAGAATGTAAAATAATAATAGCAACCATTAAATAATTAACTCTGGAGGATATTATGAAGGGAAAAAACATGGTTTATGGGAAATAAAATATAGAATGAAAGATGAAAAATTTATAATAATGTATTAATTCTATTTATTATAGCGGGGGAGGTAGTTATAATTATGGATAAAAAACTGGAAGATGGCATGAACCATTTAAAAATTTTAATTAGTAAAATTTTAATTTAAATCATAGTCAAAATTAAGTATCATTTAATGGAACTTATAAAAATAACTAAAAGCAAGGGAAGTGGGATTTATGTTTTAAAAATAGCTACGAAGAATAATTTTAAGTTTTGTAAAATAAATTAATTTCTATCTTTAATATAAAGGGGTGGAGGTTATTATGATAATAAGTATGGTACAAAAGACGGCATTTGGGATGAAATAGATGATATGAATAATTTAAAAAAGGAATCTTTTTTTATTAAAAGAAAATTTTAAAAGGGAATGATATTATATCCAATAAAAAATTAATTTGTTTAATGAAACAATTAATAAGAGTCTTTTATTAGATCAAAAAATTTATAATTATAATATAAAATAATAATTCAAGTTTTTGAGAAAGAATATAAAGATTTTTTCGAATAAATCTCTTTGTTAGTTTTGAAAGTTTGATAAAATACAAGTGGGATTATTGATTTCAATATAATGCTCAGAATACAATGATGAGGATAAAATAGGAATGGAAAAGGATTGATCTTATTTTAGTAAATTACAACAAGTAAAGAACCTACTTAAGATTTGTTAAAATATTAGAGATGGAAATAATTATTTTATTCTTGACTAGAATAAATAAAATGAAATATTAGAAGTATATCTTTATAAATATTAAATATATAATAATTTATTTAAAGAGGAGAATGGATGAAATTTTAAATTAGAATGATCTTTAAACTAGATTTAGTGATTATTATTCATATGTTGAAACTTTAGGACAAGGGTCTTTTGGAATAGTTGTAAAAGCAGTTAATAATAATACAAAAGAATTGGTTGCAGTGAAAGTAATTAGTTAAGCGATTTTATACATTAGATCATCTAGAAAGCAACTATAAAAAGATTCGAGTCTCTTGAATAAGAGGCTGCTATTTTTTCACAATTAAATCATTAAAATATTGTCAAATTTTATGATATTAAACGAACAGATACTAAAATTCTGATAGAAATGGAAATAATCAATGGAGGGTCATTATAAAAGTTGATGGATTTAAAAAAAAAATAGAATCAATGGTTTGAAGATAAAGAAATCAAATAAATTATTTAAGGAATATTGAGAGCTCTCTCGTATATTCATGATAATCATTTTGTTCATAGAGATCTTAAACCTGACAATATTCTTATAGGAGAAGAAGCGGATATAGTTAAAATTACTGATTTTGGTTTGAGTTCTCATCATAATCGATATGCATTAATGTAAAAGAAATGTGGTACAATAACATATATGGCTCCAGAATTATTATTAAAAAAAGTTTATAATAAAGTAAGATAGTCATTAAATTAGAATGTAGATGTCTGGAGTGTAGGAGTGATTATGTATCAATTACTAAATAAGGGTCAACATCCATATTATATTAATGGATAAAACCAAGAATAAATTATTAAAAACATGGAAATGATGCACACAGAAAATATCTTATATAATATGGATCGGTATTTAAAGTTTATTTTAATGTAGTTAATAGATATCTTTATTTTAAAGAATGACTGAACTTGACTCCACAAAAAGATACAACACTTATTAGGCTTTACTTCATCCTTGGATAAATGAAAAAAGATAATAGATTCCCTAAAATTTTACTGAAATGTTTGATCTCTGGCTTTTAACGCAAAAGTCCATCCAATTTATAAAGGGTTTGATGTTTTTAACATATTTACAGAGCAATCACAACATATTAAGGTAAGAAAATCTGACTGAAATTTAATCCAAAATAACAAAAACAGATTTAAGTGATGATAATCAAGATTTTTCGCCATATAATTAAATCTCAAATTTATTGAATTTCTAAAAGATAAGATAACAAATTTAGAAATAAAAATAAAGTGATTTTTCTTCGACAAATGCTTCTCCAATACTCCTTAAAAGCATAGAAAGATAAGAGAATAGCAATAATGATCTTTTGTTTTTACACGGTTTTCTACCAGATGTAAAATTTCTGGAAAAAACAGTCCAGATCAAACGATTAGATAGTTAATTATCTAAAAATACTAAAACTAGTAGTAGCAATAGCCCATTTAAATCTAATGCAAATAAATAAATAAAATTTTTACTTAAGCCTTTACCAACTCAAAATGATCTTCAAAAAGAAACTTAAACTGTTGATTTATACAAAATTTAGTAATATTATATATAATCTTAGGAAAAAGTAGTTTCTTTATAAACATGCTGGAATTCTTGACAGAGCTGCCCAAGGATTTAGCCCTTTTCACTCAAAAACCTCATCTTTTCATTAAAATCGAACTGTAAAATATAGAACTGAAGTATAACATAGATAATAAAGAATTCAGAGTACTATTGATCAAAAGAAATAGTTAGATAATAATTAAAATTATTTTAAGAGAAGGTGATGATCATAATTTAATGAAACTATTTGTATAGGCTCTAAATAAATATCGTTAAAATTATCAAATAAATTTAATTGATTTGGCATCGATTTGAAACGTTTTGTTCTTATATTTAGAAGATTTGTTCATCAAGTCTATTTTTAAATTAAAATTTAAATTGGACAATGTAATTTGGCTCTAAATAATTGACTTGTTCGATATCCAACAATCAAACTTAAATCAAATTAATCTTCATAAATTAATTAAAAGTAAAAATTACATAAGTAAATATAAATTTTCTAGTTAAATTTATTTAAACAATTTGTAGCAAATTAATTCAAAGCCATTCAAATTGAATGAATGGAGATTATTTTAAAACATGTTGCCAATTCGAATTTAATATTTAACGCTTGATTTCATAGTTAAGTTAATAATAATACTTCATTTTTATAAAATCTCATAATGAGATATAATTAATAGATTATATTTTTGATTAAGAAAATATTTTTAGATTAAGGTAGCTTAAAATTAAAAAATATTTATGAAATGCTTAAAAAATTTTAAGTGATTCATTTTATAAATGATTTAGTTGGGATTTATTGTTATTTTGAAAATTGTTATGGAGAATAATAGCATTAATCTGAAAAATGGAAATAAAGCAAGATGTTGCTTATTAATTTCAGATTGAAAAGCCGAAAAATCTAAAGAATTACAAATTTTTCAATTTAATGAAAAATTTTATTTTGGTTTTTAATTTAATCATAGATTTTATGTTAAGATTATACAAATATTTCTTTTATAAATATTATAACTCACCCCCCCCTAAAAATTATATGTGATCCAAAAGTCTCAAGGAATGATTATATAGGATTGCATTAATAAAAACAAAAATGCAAGAGATTATTTCTATCCACATTGGATAAGCAGGGGTATAAGTTGGAAATAATTGTTGGGAATTATTTTGTTTAGAACATGGAATCGAACCTAATGGACAATTATAAATAAATAAAGCAATTGCATAAGAGAAAAATGAACACTTAAAAGTTTTTTTTCATGAAACAACCAATGGAAAACTTAAATCCAGATCGATTTTTATTGATTTAGAACCATCTATGATAGATTGCCTAAAAACCGGAAAATATAGAGAAATTTTTGATTAAGATTAGCTTATATCTGGAAATCAAGATGCTAATAATTTTGCAAGAGGATATTTTATGATTGGTTAAGAATATATAGATATATTTTTGGACAGAATTAGAAAATAGGTAGAAAATTGCGAATCTCATTCTGGATTTATGATTTACAATTCTTTAGGAGGAGGTACAGGATCAGGACTAGGCTCATTAATAGTTGAAAGACTATCGATTGATTACTGTAAAAAAACAAAAGTTGGATTTAATATTTACCCTTCTAGTTTAATTTCTTCTACCGTAGTAGAACCTTACAATTCTGTTTTAGCTGCTAATCATCTTTTAGAATACGGAGATTTAAATATAACTCTAGATAATGAAGGAATTTTTGATATCTGTAGGAGAAATTTAGACATTGAAGTACCAAAATATTCTAATTTGAATAGATTGATAGCCTAAGTTATTTCATCATAAACTGTTTCATTAAGGTTTAAGGGAGCACTACTCTCAAATATTAACGAGTTTTAAAGTGATTTAGTTCCTTATCCCAAAATTCACTTTATGATTTGTTCCTATTCTCCTCTTTGTTCAAAATAAAACCATAGTTTAAATACAGTAGAAATGACCATTCAAGCATTTGAATCTTCTAATGTATTGGCCAAATGTGATCCAACAAATGGAAAATACATGGCATGTTCCCTCTTGTATAGAGGAGATATCATACCTAAAGATGTAAGTGCTGCAATTCCTATGATAAAAAGAAAGAAAACAATTTAATTTCTTGATTGGTGCCCAACTGGTTTTAAAATAGGCATTAATTATTAATAACAATATAATGTATTGGGAGGTGATCTTCCTAGTTTTACAAAATCAGCCTGTATGATTTCAAACTCGACTGTTATGGCAACAGTTTTTTCAAGAATAAATTGTTAATACGATTTGATGTTTGCAAAAAGAAGCTTTGTACATTGGTTCATATAAGAAGGAATGGAGGAAGCTTAATTTGAAGAAGCTAGGGAAAATTTAGAATGCCTTTAATTAGATTATAAGGAAATAGAAAGTGATCATGAAAAAAATGATGAAGCAGCAGCTTGACATCATTATTAATTATATTAATGATTATTTTAGTAACCAAGGTGTTATTAATACTTATTTTTAAACTGATTTCTATTTCATTTGATTATTCTTCATAATTTCGTTTGAAGAATAAGGTAAATTAAAGTCTTAAAGCTTTTTTTTGAATTATGGGCTGGATTATCAAATTGCAAGCTGCTAAGAAAAAGAAACTTATAAACTACACTCTTATGTAAAAATGTATTTTGCTATGATATATTTTAAATAATAATAACTCGAAATTGACAATTCTTTTGAAGAAATTATTTATATTTTCTAGTAATATCTTAAGAAGAACTCTCATTCAAAGTTTATAAAACCTTAATCGCATGTGTATATTTATGTAAAGTTTTGTATACAATTATATACAAACTTATTTTCGAGAATAGATTTTATTTTTGTAAATTTTGTTTAAAAGAAATGCAATACTAAAGTATGAAAATAAATATTTTTTTCAACATTTGTGTATTTAACAAAGTTTAAATTAAAATTATAAGTTTATCTGAAAAGTATAATTTAAAAGTAAAATTCAGTTAATAATAATTTTATATATATGATAACATTTATATATGTAAATGTATTTAATTATAATTTTAAATGTAAATTGATTTCAATATGTTTATTTATAAAATATTATATTTGTGTGTAAACTATTTTTCATTAGATTAAAACATGCAAATTGATTCATTTGAGTAATAGTAAATTTATTTCATTA